>NDXB01000476.1:0-11795 GCA_002631895.1 Agapornis roseicollis | reverse complement strand
TTTTTTTTTTTTTTTCAAAAAAGAGAAAAAAAATTTTTTTTTTTTTTTTTTTTTTTTTTTTTTTGGCACAGATTGTAACAGAAATATTTGACTTCTTTCCATGGAACAGTACAACTTTTGGATCTGATGCACATTTCTTTTAATTTTCATCCAATCACAGTAATTTATTTAGAGTTAAATGAAGAGATCAAAGTGTGAAGCAAACGAACACTACTTAAGGGTCTGGAAGGATATTTTGCCATCACCGAAGGAATGGACTTTTTGAACCTTCGTGGAAAATGTACCTTTTAATGCAAGAAGTAGCAAAGGAAAACTTGTGATTGAAATCTTACAGAAATTAGATTTGTTATACTTTTAACCTTAAATAGACCATGGAAAACTTATCTCTGCTCTCTTGTCATTATTCACTGATGATTTTATTTCAGTGCAAATATCAGGTAATGTTCTGAATATGGTCAGTATTGAGATATATTTGGATTCCTCTTAGGAAGTTTTGCCTTACTGTGTCTCCTTATGTTACGTTTTATGTGCAGGTGTATGGAAACTATTCCCAGTTACCCAAACACCCAGGTAAGGAATATTCTGTTTGCATTTTATGACAATATGCTTAAATGTTTATTTGTTTTTTTGGTTCCTACTTTTTAATTTTCTTAGTAGCTTGAAAGAAACTGTGATCCTGTATTTAATGTCAGCTATGTATAAAAAAAATAATAGTCTAAAGTATCAGACTGTACCAGTCATTTTAAATTCAGTAACTTACTTTCTGAAAATTCTGTGCAGAATGGAGAAAAATGGTTTGCATTTGACAGATAGAAAATTTAAACTGTTTATGATTTAGTCCTTTTTTTGAGCATGGCTTTTTGAATCAGACCTCTACTCAGCCTGTTTTCTTTTCCTTCTCAATGAGTTCAGCATTTTCAGTTCAGTGATTTACAGTTAGATATGCCAGCTTGTGTACTCTGCTGTAGTTTTACATGTCTTCAAGTCGTCTCCTTTCCTCCTAGTCTTCACGCCTCCATTTAAATTGGTTATAGACCGTATTAAAGATCTCTCAGATGTTTCCAATGTAGAAAAAACTTAATCAAAGCTTACTTGGGGTCTGTATGTAACTGCAGAATTCTCCTGGTTTTATATAAATAGTTTAACCTCAAGCCTCATGGTGGTGTACAAGTACAATTTTACTGCTTTAGCAGTGCATATATTGCTTTGTGCTTTTAAGTTTTAACTATATGTAATTATTTTCAAATGAAATACAGTGCGATGGGGCAAAGCCATGTTGTTTGCTATTGCAGTAATTTCACCCGCATTAGTTGCTTTTGTTCTGCCTTTACTGGAAAGGAATGAAGTACAGTCTCATTTTCTATAGATCAGGATCACTGGCTTCTAGCTGATGAAACAGTATTGGTGGGGGGGTGGAAGCTTCCCGCAGTAAAGGTGGATGTTACACAACACCTATTTTGTAGTATAGTGTGTGTGTAAGTGTGAGTAATGCTTTCTGAATTAGAGCTAGACTTGTAAAGAGGTCCTGTGATTGTCCCAGTCGTAGCATAGTTACCTATTAAAAGGATATTGCCTTGAATTCAACTAATACTTGGAACAGGTATTTGTTTTCGGAGATCTTCTGAGGGCTGATTGGCTGGTAGTGGGGCAACAGTGTGGCTTTGTATAGTTCAGAACTGAGAGCTGGGAAAGCCCCAGGCATGCAGTGTGGATCAAGGCAATTCACTTTCCTGTGTACCTATTTTCCTTCCAATTATTTTTGCACATTTTTTGCAACTTTTTAAATATAAGCTCCTAAAAATATCACTGCTTCTTAAGAGTTTGATGCCAACTTTGGCTTTGTTGCTATGCTGCTACTACTGCTAATAATAAAATTCTTGTGGCACGTTATGACAGAGGTTTTTTGGCATCAAATTATTTTCTCCCTGGATTTTTCATTTCTGTTTGCCTCAAAATTTTTTTTCTACCACCTCTCTTAACTTTAATCCTTTTTCTATTTTGATACATAAAGATGTTAATGGGAGCAAGAGATATTTGTATATAAGCACACTGTGAAACAGCAGGCATGTTCTGTGCTCTGTGGAGTGGAATTAGTAATTTGATTAAAGTCAGATGGAGGTACGTTAGCACAGGTAGCCCATGTGGATACTCCTAATAGCATAGCAATTTATAACTTCCTTTAGCAGCAGTCAGAATATGTTTTTTTTGAAAATAGAACTTAAGCACGTGTGCAGATGTCGTTTACGTGAATGCAAAAACCCTTGTTCCTAGATCCTGTTTCCTTGGCATGCTTTGTCACACTCAGCTTGGTTGAGTTGGGGTTGCATAGAACTTTCAGTATGGCTTTTGTATATGCTTATTCTGTGTTGCTGTTCTCTTATGTTGGCAGTACCCTTCTCCTTTTGTTAGCAGTTTTGCCTTTTTCTGTGTATTCCAAATATTTAAAGGAAAAGTATAGGCATAGAATCTCATCTGTTTCTCTGAAGACATCCCCATCTGTGGTAAGAGAACTTCAAGCAGTTCTAGTCAGGTAGGTCAATAGTAGATCCTGGTCAATTATGAATCGTTTGTTAGATACTGTTTAGGAATGAAAATTCCTGGGAACTCTAGTTTCTTGAACCAGAAAGAGCTGAGTTACCTGTAAAGGACGCAGGAGCAGTAATAGCTATAAAGGCTAAATATTCTCCCATGCTTTCCTTTCTCAGTGCTTTGTACTATCTGTGGTGTGTTTAGAACTGTGAGTAATGTTTTGAAATTAGTCTTGAATGACTTACTTAACTGTTCCTTCAACAAGTGCAATCTGGTACAGTAACAGGGATTTAGTCAGAGATTGTTGCACATTTTAAGTGCAGTTAAAATAAAAAGCAGTTGAGCTTTAAAACCAGATTTTCTGCAGTGATCAATCAGATGGTTTTAGTCTACTCTGCCGTTTTGATTTATCATCTTGCTTATGTGCTGTACTTGATTTAGATAAAGTATCTTGTCTAACTATTGACTTCCCTTGTTGCTTTCTTTTGTGGCAACTTAACTACGCTCCTTGTTTGCTCTTACTTTAATAAACTTTTCATCTGTATTTCTTGAAAGGGTTCAAAGTTCTCGCGTCAGCTTCCCATTATTGGCCATTGGAAGATGTGGATGGAATTCATGAATTTCGGGATACAAATGGAGGTAGATAAAGGATTGGTTGACAGTGGCAGCAATATAAGTATTTGTGGCAGTCTGTAAGTAGAAAGGGATCAGAAGAAAAGGGTTAGGTTTTGTACCACAGCAGTTGAGATTTATTTTTCTGTTAATGTTTTTGCAGTGTTCCAGTGTCCAAATAATAAAGTATTTGTGAACTAATTTTTACAGAGTATTCTCAGATGGTTTATGAGCTGTCTATGCATTGTTAAGGTTATAGAGAGAAAAGGTTTATGATGGAAAGAGTCATTGAAATCACATTTTTATTGGTTGCCTTGGTACATGCTAATGCACTCAGTGTCTGAGGTAGCTGGCTATGCTGGCAGTGAAGTGCCTGCTGCTTTTAAGTGTGATTTAAGTGCCCAAGTTCTTCATGCAATTTGAAAATTCCATGTACCATCTACAGAAAGAAAAGTGCAAGTTCTTATCTGTGTACTGACCTAATTCTGTCTGCTTTTGGGTATTCCCTTAAAAGAAGTATTGCAGCATTAGTTTTTTGGTTTGTTGTTTTTTTTTTTTTTTTTTTTTTTTTTTTTTTTTTTTTTTTTTTTTTTTTTTTTTTTTTTTTTTTTTTTTTTTTTTTTTTTTTTTTTTTTTTTTTTCTTTCCAGTTGAGCAAAATAAAGATAGTTTCGGTAAGACAAGTCTCTCAGTGATTTGAAAAAGTCCCTTGTCAGGACCACATGATCCCTGAGGGAGTAATACTAAAAGGCAGTTTGGTTGAATTTAGCAGTTTTCTAGTTCTGATGTTTCACATCAGGAACAAAAAGGGTGGTGAGGGTTTTCTGGGGTTGTGCAGGTGATGTAATTAATGGAACTTTGACCAAACCACTGTATCCAATTGCAGCATTATGGGCTTGTAGGGTCATTCCTTTCAGATGAAATTTTTGGGTATGCTCTGTCTCCTTTTGAGACTCAAATGTCCCTTAGTATTATTCACGTGGAGTACTTTTCTGACATTTTAGCCAGTTCCAAGTTCGGTTGATGCATATTCCCTGGTATGTTGTACACTATGGCTACCACCTTGGCAGTAGAGCTATACAGTTTTGTACTTGTGCAAGGGGTAGCCACTGGTCACTACTGGTGACTGTAATATCTTTACCCACAGAAATGCAGAAGATTAAATTTGGAGTTAGAGACCATTACAACCTTACATGAACGATGTTAACACAGTTGTGAAACTACTACTGCTTATTATGCAAAAATTGCGCTATCAGTCTTGGTTCCTAAGTAGGGAAAAAGATCCATGTAAGCTTAGACTTTGACCCATCTTGCCACAAAACTTCTTAAAGGAATGAAATTGGCTCACCAGAAATAAATCTGGGCAATATTTTGCTCCTGTTAGAGGCTGATGGCAGCATTCCTTTTGACTTCAGTAGAATCATAATTTGGCTTACAAAAAGTTACCATGTGAGTTCTCAAACAGTGTGTTAAAGTATTTTTCTGACGCTAGTTTCAAGAAGAGTAAAGCACTCCGTATCTAGCACTGTTTTATCACTTGTGTTACAACAAAGTTACTTTTAAAAGTGCCTGAAGGAGCAAAATTGCTATAAAATATAGAAATTGGGAATTGTTAAATTATTTTTCAAGTTATGTTAAATTACTTCAGCAATATTCAGAAATCTTTTTGATAGTGTTTTGAAGAAGATAAAGCAGAACATAGGAAGTTCCTGATCCTACAAACCTTCACTTACAGGAATGGGACTGGCTCACATGAGCAATCTCTTTTGACTGCTATTATGACGTTGTGTTAAATAACTTTACAAAGGAGCCAGCTGTATCACTTTGCTGAAAAAAATGTTTGGAGGACTTTTTCTTACTATTGTTTGCAAAGGATGCCAGGAGCAAAAAGTCTCATTCTCTGCAGAGCAACTCTGATAATGTTGAATTTTTCTTTAGTGTACTGGATAGTTCAAATTCTTCAGTTGCTTATATTGTGTCTTATAATACAGAGCTATTACTTCAGCTGCCTCCAGCAGAGTTCTTATGTATCTGTCTGAGATTTGACTTTGATATACCAGAAAAGTTTTCTTTTTATAATCTAATGCAGGTGACAGTTTGCTTGTTTTTGATACCATTCTGATTACACAACTCCTCTGTTTATTGCTAGAGCCTGCCTTGTTTTTCCACTCATCACATCATGCAGTTATTTTCATTCCATGTTTCTCCTCTTAAATCCTTGAAGCATCATAATCTGTCTGTCATGTTAATCCATTTTATTTGTTGAAGTCATTGTGTGTGAAGCCAGATTTATATCTCTCAAAGCATTTGTGTTGTGAG
This sequence comes from Agapornis roseicollis, assembly GCA_002631895.1. NCBI lineage: Eukaryota > Metazoa > Chordata > Aves > Psittaciformes > Psittacidae > Agapornis > Agapornis roseicollis. Next base: position 6,336 of record NDXB01000476.1, on the reverse strand, counting down.
AGTGTCAGTGAATTAATTTTATCATCTCAGCAGTAGAAGAAATTGAAGGGAAACAACCAACTTAAAATATAGCAAATGAAAAAAGATGTGGCTGTGTTCAGGTTTCTTACCTGACCCCTTGTTTTCCATGTCTTCTTATCTGGAAGTCTTAGCATGTTTTTTGTTCCCTTTAAGAACATTTGCCTTTCCCTTCTATAAGCTCAGTTGGCTTAAACCCCAAATCAATGTCTATTTACTTCCATGGGCATTCACTCAAGCTCTGTTTGCCTGCCCAGGGTAAATAATTACAGTGGGCAATGTTAAATTATCAAAATTTAAGAAATAGAGAATAAGATTTTATTGTCAGATATAAAACAGTTGGATTTTTTTTTCCTTATGTTTAGATGGGCTTTCTCATATTTTAATTTGTGCCCGTTGCTTCTTATCTCTTCACTGTATGTAACTAAGGAGAGTCTGGCACTATCTTTAGTGTCATTGTGTGTTTATACACATTGATAAGATCCCTGAGCTCTCTCATGTCTAGGCTGAACAGTGCCAGCATTCTCAGCCTTTCAGTGGACTTGCTTCAGTAAGTGCATGTCTGTCTTGTACTGGGGAGTCCAGACCTTAAATTGCCCATAGCTTTTGCACTAGTATAATGATTTTTGGTATAATTGCAGAGATCTTCATCAACAGTTGTATTTTTTAATAGTTTTCCTTCTCAGTTTGCAGTAAGAAAAACACAGATATTTAACTGATATTGTATTTATTTACCTTGTGTCCATAAAGAATGTAAGATTCACAAGTATATAAGTTCTTAGGAGAAGTGGATGCATGATAATTTTAAAAGCCACTGATCAGCATCTATATGTTGAGAGATATGAACTGGTCAATTCATTACTGATTGTGTTTATTCATTGTTTTGCTTATTTGCTTATTTTCTTTTGTTGTTCCACCCAGCTCTAAGAATCCACAACTTCACTGTGCTTCCTTCCCATAACTCTACCTTTGTATATACCAATGACTCTGCCTACTCTAACTTCTCTGCAACTGTAGGTGAGGATTTATGTATTTTTTTGTTCTGCATTTGTCAAGGTTGGATGGTTCTTGTATAGATTCAAAGTTAACACTGAGTTTTGATTCATGTGGTCATGTGGTAAAAGTCTGTTTATGCTTACATTGTTATCTGTTATTGCAAAATGCAAAAGCACTCCTGCAATGTTACCTGAAGTACCCTGAGCTCCTGGGAGAGACATCATCATGCTCATGGGAGAATGGGCCCCAGTGGTTCTCCAAAACTGATAACATTTGTATTATACTTGAAATAAGCTGAGATAACATTTCAGAGGAACATATAGAACAATAGGTTGATTTTTTTTATTGCTTGCCTTTCAAGGTTAAAAGGAAAAAGAAGCCATTTGCTTTTCAGTATTTCTTAATAATTTTTAAAGGACACATTAAGACAAAACCAAGCAAATTTGTAAAGTTAGGAAGTAAGATTTTGCCAACCATGATGTCTTTGATTAACATGATTAGGTTTTTGTTTTGCTTGTTTTTTTTTTTTTTTAAGGCAATGAGCAATCTGTGTATATATGTCTTTTTAATATATTTTTCCTTTTTTTACATCAACACACCATGAAATAAAAGGAAAACAGAAAATGACAGCTCTTCAGGCAGAAACCTAATGATTGGAAATTAGCTACACAAGCATAAGTTCAGTAATTTAATTTAAGTCACTAGCATTCATACTTGTGTAGGTGCAAGTGTCCACTTTAAGATTTTGGTTTAACTCACATCTTCTTTACTTCTTGGAAAATCTGACTTAAGCAGAAGGATGGAAATGATGAAACTGTCATTAGGGCTGCTCAGATTCATGGAGTTTTGTATTTCAATGCTAAACCCACTATTTTTCTACTTTCTAACAGTGAAAGTGTGCTAGCAAATGTGAACTCTATTAATCACAGAATCATAGAATAGTTAGGGTTGGAAAGGACTTTAAGATCATCTAGTTCCAATAATGAACTTCAAATGATCCTAATTCCATTCAGTGCTTTCTTATCTACTATATAGGTCATTTGCGTAGTTCACACATAGTATGATATATTCAGTATAACCTTAAAAAGAGTGACATCAATGGCAAGGGACAGACATGCATTACCTTAGGAGTAAATCTGGTTAGATCAACTTAGAATTCAAGTGACTAAAGAAATGTTTGCTTCATTTTCTAATACACGCTCAAATTTTTAAAAGAAACTAAATTTTGTCTCTCAATTTGTTGAGTTCTTCCTCAAAGAGGGGAAGATATGAAATGAGGCTTATCTGCCTTGTTCTTGAAAAAAGCCCAAATCCTACGAACGCCCAACAAACAAACCCCCATCAAACTCAAAAACAAAACAGAAAAAAAACCCAAAAAACCAAAAACAAGTCAAGCAACAACAAAACCCCCCAAAAAATCCCCCAACGAAAGTAAATCTACAGTTGGGACAAGATAAACATTTGAGGTATACAGATGTAGTAGAATTGTGTTTCTGGGAAGTTTTGATTTATACAAATATTTAACTATATTTTTCTTTTCCTTTAGATATTGTAGAAGGAATGGTGAACAAAGGAATTTATGTCACTGAAAAGAAGGGAGTTACCTTTCTCTTCTTTGGAAGCTATCAAAATTCTTGCATTAGTAATCCAGAAGTTTGTGGACCTGAAGGTTAGTAAATTCATTAATTGTTATTAACATGCTGTCAAATTACATAATTCAATGACTATTGTTTCTTTCCTCATTGGAGTGAACTCTAAATTACTAGCTTGATGCTTTCCTTTATTGAATTTTAAAACAGTTGAATGTTGTTGAAAATAGTCTTTCCTAACTGCAATTTAAATTGGAGTTAATCACCAGATACTCAGATCAATGATGTATAGTGCAGTTAAATCAAACAAAAACTAAAATAAACTTTCAGTGACCAAAAATTTTGCCTGTGGCACCAAGTTTGACCATACAAGAACTGCAGTTTGACAAACAATAGAAGTTGCTCTACTGGTTTCAAATTTAGTTTTCAGAGACAGTTTTTCAGTGTGGCCTCTTAGCAGGAATGTGGGTTTTTGGCTTGGATTTTTTTAGCTTTATCTTTGAAAATAACAAAATTGGTTTTTTCTCTTCCCTTTCTTCTTCTTGGGCTGTGGTCACAAAATAACAGGTAGAATGGGGACACAGGTTTGAAAATGTGCTGATTACAGGAGGTCATTAAAACTGTATGTGGCTGTCAAACCAAACATACAACTAGTCACTAGCGTAAAACATTCACTGGAGACTTAACATTCAGTAGAAATGGATTAGTGGAAAATTGTGGCTTTCCATATGTAAACTACTTCAGCCCTTAAGCTTGAGAAGTATGGTTAACATTGAGTTTTCTGTCTTTTATTGGTTTGGGCCGTTCTTCAGACAGGTAACATCACCTGAAATAGGATATTTTTTATTTATTGATTTAATTTTTTTTTAGCTTCTAAAGCAAGAGCCATGTATGAACTTTTTAAGAAATTAGGCCAAACTCAGACCAGATGGTACATGGCTGTTACCTGAGAGTATTAGGAAAAAGTAAATCAGTGTCCTACCATAGGTGTTATTCGGATACATGCTGTATCTTTTCATACTTTTTTTTTAAACCATTTGGAAATACAAATAATCAGTAAATCATATAATTTCTACATCTATGTTGTAATGTAACAATAACTATAAATTATTTTTATAGTACCAGAGCATTCCCAGTTCTCTCTAACAAGAACATTAAACCCATAAAACACTGAAATGTTCAGCAAATAAATTGTGAAATCATATAAACAATAAACAGTAAATCACAGTAGCAGTATAAAAAAAGGGGGGGGGGGCTAAGTCAACACCCCTCTATCTAAACAATGCGTCTTTTTTTTTCTCCGAATCAAGTAAAACCTGCAGCAATGTTAAGATACCATTTTATTCAAGCCTCCTGTTGCTTAAATATCCTTTGATGTTTGTGGCATATCTGTGAAACTGGTGTTAAGTACACTTAACCAGGGAATGCTTTCTGAAACAATCTCGGGATACTTTCAGATGAAATATTACAACCTATGAAACAAAAATTACATAGGCTAAATTTCATGATGTTTCAGAAATCTTTATTTTGACTTTAGAAAACAAATTCTTCTTGTTTTTTAAGTGTTGAAATATTCTTCCCCTGCTTTCCTCCTTTCATGAGTAATTTTTAAACAATGGTTTTCTGTAGAGCAGTTTTGACCTCACTGAAGTGGCATTTTCAGTCAAAAGAAATAATTTTGGAAGATGCAAGGAAATGTTCTCTTAATAGTTTGAACACAGGAGGAGCTGGATTTGATCAGCAGGTGAGAATTGAAAAATTAAAAAAGCAGTCATATGCACAACATAGCAGTTCATAACTCTGTGTTTGTTGTGTGCCTTAAAATTTATTTTGGGAAACCATTTCTACTGCAGACGAGCTTTATTACCTACTATCTCTGCCTATTTCATTTAAACTTCATCTCCCAGCCTGTAAGGGAGGAACCCCAGCACTTCTATATTTCTCAAGTGTGGTGAGATGCTGGAAAAAAAAATTTTAAGAGACTTTGGCAGAGGAATCTCATTAATAGCAGTAATAGATTAATATGGTCAGTTTTGGTGGCCTTTTGAGGGGTTGGAAGATGATGGTATGTTTCAACCTCTGTTGCTCATGTGGTAAAGAACTAAAGTATGAACTCAGGCTTATCTGCTGATGAAGGTATTGCAACTTGCTTACAGCAAGCCTCGAATTCTTCAGTTGGGAGTTCACAGCATTTAAAACTTTAAGCCCATATCTATCAAGATCTAGCAAACAGAGACTGATGATGTTCATATACTGATTGATTTCTAGGAGGTCAATGATAATTGATTAGCATTTCCACAGTGCTTATTTTATCATGTTTAAAGTGTTTAGGGAATAGTATGTGTATCTTGTAAATTGGTGGATTCTGTCATGAGGATAAACAGAACAATTAGACAGATAGATACTACAGCTATTTATTCTGCGATAATATAATTTTGAACTTTTCTGCTAAGCAATGTGAAATAAAAGGGAATTTATGTTCCAGGTAGTAGTGGGGAAAAATTTTCTGATGGCTGTAGTGAGCTGTTTAAGGCTTTTGCATCTTTAATCACATAGTTGTGAAACATGCACACATACAAAGTTATTTTAACAATAAGTGTACATTATAGCTTGAGGGCTTCATTACCTTGTGCTGAGCTATCTGGTAGCAAATTGGTGAAGTTCATACTGCCTGGGGGGCCTGCAGAACTGCTCACTATAAAATCATCCAGACAAATACTTAGACTACAGATCCAAAGAACATAGTCAGCAGGTTAAGGGAGATGATTATTCCTCTCTGTTCAGCGCTCATGAGATCATATCTTAAGTACTGTCTCCCATTTTTGACCCTTGATACAGAAGAGATGCTGACAAGCCACAGTTCAGCAGATGACTTAGGGGACTGGGTAGTATGACATGGGAGCAGAGGCTGAAGCTTTTACTTACTCCATAAAAAAAGAGAATGCTAAGGGCTGTCTTCAACTATGTGGTTTATAGAAGCAGATGGAGCTAAACAGTCTTGGAGATGCACAATGAAAACAGAACTGGTTGGATGGCCGAACTCAAAGAGTTGTGGTCAATGGCTCAGTGTTTGGCTGGAGGACAGTAACGAGTGGTGTCCCTCAGGGATCAGGGTTGGGACTGGTCCTGTTTAACATCTTTGTCGCTGACATGGACAGTGAGATTGAATGCACCCTCAGCAAGTTTGCCGATGACACCAAGCTGTGTGGTTGGGTGGATATGCTGGAGGGAAGGAATGCCATCCAGAGGGACCTTGACATGCTTGTGAGGTGGGCTGATGCCAACCTCATGAAGTTTAACCATGCCAAGTGCAAGGTCCTACAGCTGGGTCGGAGCAATCCCAGGCACAGCTACAGGTTGGGCAGAGAGGAGATTGAGAGCAGCCCTGTGGGGAAGGACTTGGGGGTGTTGGACGATGAGAACATGAACATGAGCCAGCTTCAGTGTGAGCTTGCAGCCCAGAAAGCAACCGTATCCTGGGCTGCATCAAAAGGAGCGTGACCAGCAGGTCGAAGGANAGAACAGAACATGAACATGAGCCAGCTTCAGTGTGAGCTTGCAGCCCAGAAAGCAACCGTATCCTGGGCTGCATCAAAAGGAGCGTGACCAGCAGGTCGAAGGAGGTGATCCTGCCCCTCTGCTCTGTTCTTGTGAGACCTCACTTGGAGTATATTGTGTGCAGTTCTGGTGTCCTAAACATAAAAAGGACATGGAGCTGTTGGAACAAGTCCAG
>NDXB01000474.1:254912-298812 GCA_002631895.1 Agapornis roseicollis | reverse complement strand
GGAGAGGAAAGGCCCGGGGCTGCCCCTCTGGGCTCCTTGTCCAGCCGGGACCAGAAGCGGGGGGTGTCCGCCGGGTCCCCACTCTTTGGGGTTGTTTTTGGGCAAGAGCAGACTTTGGGAGCTGCAGGGGCTGAGGCGGGACCCTCTCGGCCACAGCGGGTTGTCAGAGGGTGCTCGCCCTCACAACCTGCTGCCATAGAGCTCCCCGGGCTCGTAACACTGCTGCCCGTCTCCTGTCAGCATCAGTCGGCCTGGCCTTACCGGTAGCAGCGCTGATCCCAGATTCCTTTCTTTAAAAGTTGCTCCTTCCCCAGAAGGGAGTTTGCTCCTGTTTGGAGAAGCAAGCCGAGGTTGCCCCCTTCCTTCCGAAGGAGGTGGACATGCCGTGCTCCATCTGGAATATCCTTTCCCCATCACAAACCCGTTCATCCCCAGGGACAGGAACCTCTAACAAGCCTGGTATTGCTCTGCTTTCCCCACTCACTGGGTGTACTAAGAAAAAAACACTTTTGCGTGCTTTTTGCTTCGGTATTCATAGTGATTCTGTAAATCACTATATTTTACAGAATATCATATTGATATGATACAGAGGATTTTTTTCTTCCCTGGTCTGTACCAAGAAATGGGTCTCTTAAGGGTGGAAAAAGCCATATCCATTCATGGAATGGCTGCATCCAGCCTGAGACTTGCCTAGGGTCTTTCTTTGATGTGATCATGGAGACAGAGAGGACGGGTCTTCTCGGGTGCTTTCACTTGTGTTCAGGTCCCATTAATCTGCTTTTATCTGCAACCACAGCAGTGGTACCTGCTTTTAGCACCCTTTCTACCTTTTACCCAGCCTTTTGAATTGGAAGGAGCTGTGCTTGCCCCTGCCAGCTGCAGTTCTGCTCTCCTTCTCCTCACCTTACTGTAATGGCATAACTGACAAAAGTGACTAAGCCAGCAGGCACATGCTGCAGGTTTTGTGTGTGCAGCACTGACCACACTTCAGGGCTTTGCTTTTCAAATAGGCTAATCTCTCACAAACTTCAGGTTCAGATTCCTTTGGAATCCCCAGTGGGATATTGCATCTCCAGATACACACGTGCAGACAGGCACTCTGCGTTCAGTTCTGCCACATGGAAAAGGTACCTTGAAATGACGTTGTGTCTTGTGCACATTTTCACTTGGGGACTACTGCTGGGGTACTGAATGAAGTGGAACAGACACAGTTCTGAGGAAGAGCCCACTGTAACTACAGCAATCCAGGGCCGTTTTGGCTTAGAAGAACTGAACAGTAACCCTTTCTACTGTTGTGTTGACACAATGTGCCAAAGTCAGAGTGAAATTAAATCCAGTGAGAGGAGGATGGAGTTGAGTGGAAGTTGTTTGCTAATGGAAAGCGTCTTACTACATGCATAAGAGGGGCTGTGATTATCTTAAAGCACTGATCAGTGTAAAAACAAAAGGCATTCAACTTACTCCCCTCTGTCAGAGAGTGAAGTCAATGGAAGTCTTCTGATTCCTCACCTTCAACATGCAGCATTTAGGAACCACTTCACAAAGTTAAACATTTATTAGGAATGAAAACTATTACAAAAAGATACCCAGAGTCTAAATATATACATGAGGTTTAAACATAGCATTTTCCTGTACCCTTAGCTATAAAAATACATTAGATTAACTGTCTCCTAATTTATAAATATAGTTCTTTTTTAATATAAAACCCCAAACCAAGTATTTCATATGAGAGCCTTGGTGTGCAATGGAAGAATATATACCCAGTAAGGGTTTATCTTAAAGTTAGTGTCTAGTGTTATATAACTTACAAAATTCAGTGTGTAGAGTCAAACCCTGATTTATACAATAAGAGATACACTGACTTTTTAAAAAACTTGATAAGAAAAAAGAGGTGAAATATATATCATATATATAAAGCCAGAATACTAGGAACTTCAGAACCTCAGCTGATTTTGGTTTCAACCACTGTTCATTAAAAATACAGAGGCAGAGCAAGATCACCAGCCTTTTACTGTTTGCCTTCTCTCCTGACTGCAGCCCTAGAAAACTGTCCAATAGGCAAAAATAAAATGTTTGTATGAGACACTGTTTGCACTCTAAAAGTGTTTTACAAAAGATAGAAATGTATTTACAATGTTCTCATTTGGCCTTTCATGGGGAAGGGAGGACATTTCCTTCACTGGATGGGGAGATTTACCTGTCTCACATGCCCATGTTATGCACTGCTGCTGGAGGGATGTCATTTAAGAAGTTAAGCAGGGTTGAAGTGCAATGTTCACTAATAAGGAAGTTTAGGCTCATGCAAACCTTTTCCTTACTTACCACCTCCTTCCTCCTCCAAAAAAAGAGGTCCACTCATGCAGCAGAACTTGTTACTGACTGGGTACATATCTGAGCTAAGGAAGGTACTGGTTAAATCCTTGCTTGCATCAGAAAAGAGAGGTTAGACCTGCATTTCTGCTTCAGGCACTGACATCTGGAAGGCTCCAGGCAGGAATCTTTATCTATGGAGATCTGTTGATGGCTGTAAGGAACCTCTGTTGGTTTGCTCTCAGATGACAATCCCAGTGAGATCAGCTGAACTCCCTAACAAGCTAGCACCACTAACTCCAGCATACTCACAGCTCCTGCAAACGTGGAACTTCCTGTACACTTGCCAGTGGTTTTCCAGTACAGAATCAGCAGGAAGAGGAGGGAAAGTAGTGAGCCAGGGAACTCACGGCTTGTCATTAATCTCATAGTAAAGTCTGGGCATGCAAAGAAGTTACTACAGTAGGGACTAAGGCATGAACTTGGTGTGACAGCCATTCATGCTATTCATGCAGGAGCATGCTTATACAGTTCAAGGCAGTTTAGCTCTTGGTGAAGGATCAGCTACTCTGTGCTTGACACAAGACGACAGTACTTATATGGGCAATTACTGCAAAGCTGCTGACACATTTAAGTCCAGCCATAGCTTATTCCATGATAACTGCTTGTACACCCACATCTTTAGCACTGAGTGTGTGCTTGGGAGCACCTGCCTTTTCATACTGTACTTCCAGAAATGTATTTTAAGCTCTATTCATATGGGATAAAAAAAGCAGTGAGAAGAGCTTGTAAGTTTTACTCTGATAATAATTCTGGCTCAAAAAAATGAAGAGATGTTCATAAAGACTGAAAGTTACAGAGAAAGAGCAAGCAGGACAGCTTCTTGCAGCTCTTCAGCTCCCTCCCCCAAATCAGAAGGACTGGTGTGGGATATTTTCTGTGGGATATCTACCATACTACATGCTTAGCATTCAACTTGGTGTCATTATGGTAAGTACAGTGCAAAATCCTCTTGCAAAAAGTGCTATAGTGAAGGTTTGAGATACAATTGTGACTCATTGGGAGCTAGAAGGGTTAGAAAGTCAGTACCTTGCATTTGCAGTATGTGCGCACAACAGAACATGAGGTTCCAAGGACATGTTAAAGTCTAGCTCTGCTAGGTGAAATACTGGCCCTAAAGGAGTCCTCTAGGAAACTCCCACAAATCTCATTTAGGGCTAGAATATCACCATTATCACCATTATGGATACCAAGATAACTCTTTCAAAGGGAATTTCTTTACAAATCCTTCCATGAAAGCTTGAAATTCTAAACTGCAGCTGCAGTCTTCACACAAACTCTGCCAACTTCAGTCACGTTGTATTAACCCAACCACTCAAGTCCATTTAAGCCAAGTGAAACCCATATAGATTCATAGAATAGTTAAGGTTGGAAACGACCTTAAGATCATCTAGTTCCAACCCCCTGCCATGGGCAGGGACACCTCGCACTAACAGTACCAGAAGCTTCTCTAACATGCCACTGATATTCACGTCCTTCAGAAGTACAGTTTGAAAGCAGATGTCCTGCAAACACTGTCACAGGTAGCAGACAGATGGACAGGCCATACGAGTGTGTACTGCACTGCCAGTAGGGTCAGTTAAATTGGTTTTCAAAGAGCCAGTTGACAAAATGGAGTCCAGTAGATTCAGTGTTTCTAGAGGAATAAAGTTAGGTGTTTCCATTCTCCTTCCTCCCCTCCCCCTTGCTCTGAACACATCACCCAGGTGCCACATTCAGTGTCACTTTCAGGCCTTCTGCTTTCATGGGCTCTTCTGGGAGAGTTTGATGGTGACTGTTTTCACTTCAGTATATTCTGCCAAAGCATATTCACCACTGGAAGAGAAGAGAGAGGAGGGAAGGAGACAAGCAATTGTAGCTTATTAACTTATATTCCCCTAAGATAAGAGATTTACACACAAGTGCATTTTAGCCTCTGATTGACAGCTGCTGTAAATGACATCAGGCCATTAAAACCAGATCTAAACTAACTTATACCAGCTATCAGTCTGATCCACTACTACTCATAATCATGAAGCACACGCGCCTAAGTACACACGCTTACACCCGATTTTAAAGGAAACAAATGCTTGCACAAGTGGAACTGACTGATCAGGAGTAAGTAAGAGCTTATGAAGCAGATGAAGGTACTCTAAAAGGCACCACTCAGGTTTTCACATCTATGCATTACATCCACACTGTACTGGCTTAGCACCTCCCTCTGCAGCATACTGCAAGCCTAATAGTTGAAAGCAAATTCAACAACATTTTCACAGCTATTGCATTCACCATCCACATATAAACAAAATATTGAGCAAAACTCACAGTTCTCTGCCATTGCCTGACATTTTAAAGCCACCAAAAGGAGCCTGTGCATAGAGTGCGTTGTAACAGTTGATCCTACAATAAAAACATCAATTGTAAAACCACAATTCAATTCCAAGGAGAAACAAGATGATGATGACAACACCACCACCACAAAAAAGGCTGAAATCTGACAGTTTTCTCTTTATACAGTCTACACATCTGCAAAATAAGCTTTTAGCAATAAAATCTTCTTTTGTGACAGAAACAGAAAACATTTGAGTGATGCTCACTCTGACCTACATCTCGCTTCATAGTCTCTAATGGCAAAGACATTTATGCTTGAGCTGGAATTTATGCTGTATTCAGAGCTGTGCTTAAAATAAATAGTACAACCTATAATGAAGGGCATTCTGCACAGAACATGTTTATTCAGAAAGCTGTCTATAAACACTCATGAGCAGCCCCACCATCCACTTCCAGGTATAGAAAAAAGTTGGACTGCATTAGACAATTGTGTTGTGGTAAAATGGAAGTTCTAGGCATTTCTCTGTAGATATTAGGTAGCAAAAGCTAAGGCATATACTTCCTCAGCATCTCAGTAAGATCAAATAACTGAAGAGAGACAGCTACATCTTGGTGCAGTAGGACTGCACCTTCATGTATGTACAGCATGTATACCCTTCAAAACCTAACATCCCATTTTCATGTAAATGTTACTCAGAGGCAGATTCTTCTGATGCCAAGTCTTAAAATCAATCCTCTGTAGGTATCAGAGTCAGATCTCAGATCAAATTCCTACCTTAAGTGGGGGGAAAAAATCAGGATTCCTTCTTTAAAATTATTCTAATATGAAATAAGTAATTTTATAAGCAAAAGATAGCCAATCAAACAGTGGAGTGATGCCATCTACTGTCCATGCTGATTTGTGCAGCTAAGACCCATCTGATGCTACCTAAAGATGGTGAAAATTGCTTGCCTTCACACACAGGATTTTGAAAGGCATCATGTCCGGTGGAACAAACTACAACCCCTACACTCCCAGGGATTTCCAGTCAAAGAACTACATCGACTGAAGGAACAAAAAGTCCATTTCTTGCCTGACTGTCTGGTCTTTACCACCTTATTTTGATGAATGGCTGTTGCTTTTAAGCAGGATATTGGGAATTAAGCAGACTAATACATTTTAGCTGTGACACATACACATGATTCCAAATCATACTCCCTCCCCTCTCCCAGGAAACAAAATCCCAGCCCACACTCTGGTCCCACACTGCTTACCAAACTGTTCCTGACTGCAATGCTGAAGCTAGTGTTAATGCTCTGTCCAGATTCTTTGTGAACACTGCAGCTGTGAGTCCATACTCAGTACTGTTGGCTCTTCTTATGACCTCTTCTATACTCTTGAACTTCATAATTGGCTGAACTGGCCCAAAAATCTGCACAAAGGGAAGAAAGCCTTTGCTAATCATGGCAATTTTGAGGTAATCACAATCAGGTGCTTCGTTTGGATACTGTATTTAAAATGTTACATCCTGGTCTGCTAGATGTCAGTGATAGTCTTTAAAAGTTACTAATTAAACTGACTTCAAAGGAAGTACAGTGATGTGCTACAGTAGCTAATACATGCTAAGATCTAGCAACTGGCAGATCATTTGTAACAATAGGAATAAGCAGAGTAAGATCTGGACAAGTTTCAAATGATTCATCCTTACTCCACTTACGACTCTCCTTTTGAACTCAGAAGTTGAGTGTACTCAAGTAGTAATTCATATATTTCAAGGACTGCAAGTTTTCTTCTTGGTTTGAACTCTGATTTTGTCATTGTGTGCAGTTTATTTGCATGCAGAGCATTTACCAGCATGTGTTTGACCACAAACTTGGCTTCCCAGGTTGCCAGGATAAAGGCAGCAAGCACACACAGTGCTTCCCAACTTCTGGATGGCGTCTCTCATCCTCTACAGTAGCAAAGGTGAGGCCCTTTTCTGGCCTGCACGGTCTTGCAGTATAATAAACCCTGAGCTAAGGTGAGATACAGCCTTGCTTGTGCCACCTTGAGGGCCAGGCTGAACAGTTTGCCTGGTCTTTAGGCTCATACAAGCGTTTCTGAACACTTTACTTTTGTTTTGGGAGATCCAGGTACTTAACTTGACCCTAGGCAAAGGATGAATGTGTATTTGCAACAAAACTGAGAATGAATGAAACTGGATAAAGTTCATGAATTGTGACTTGGGATTTGGAGTCAGTTCAGTACAAAAAGGCCTGTCACAGGATTTTCAGTTCTTATTCCCTCTATTTTTAGACTGTAACTCATGCCCAGACTGACTGATATCTTTCCCAGGTTCCTCAGAGATGGTGTGGCAGATCTGAGACATTAAACATTTTGTCAGGAGTGAATAGTAAGCAGCCCCATAAGAAGCCCCAGCTAAACTGTGAAAACCAAGTGCCAGTTAGAATTTGGCAACTACTTATTTTCCTTTGGGGAACACGATGAAAAGTAGATTAACTTCTATTTCAAAGGTATATCACAGGATCTAATCACATACAGCTTGCTCCATATTTCTGCATATGAATAATGAAAGCCAGAGTATTAGAGTTGCACTCTGCTGGTTTTGACCATGTTTTCAAAGAGGAAAAAAATAGGCAATCCCAGGAGATTTCACCGTGAGAACAGAATCAGGGACCATTTCAGACATTAAGGCTACTTGAGCAAAGTTCTCCGGTGGCAGAATAGCAGGGCCATTCCTTCCCTACTCACCAGCTTCAAGTTCCAGATTTCTTGTCCCACCTTTCTGCAATAAAGCAACTCCTTTTTCACTAAGTAGTGGAGCAAGAACACACATCTTCCTGTCCTCTCTCACGCTGAATCAGCATGTACCACAGCTGAGCAACTTCAAGTCCACTCAGTAGGAGTGCGTGAGAACACGTCTGCATAGAGTGGGAGAACTTAACTGTCTTCAGAAAACTTGAAAACTTCAGACCAAAGGAGACACAGATTGCTCCAGCCTGCCACAGTTAACAGTTATTTTTATTCATCTATATTTAAAATCAAGGGCTCAGACAGAAACCCTTCCATTACCACTATTTCTTATTCAGAAGCAGTATTTACATAGAGGTAAAGCACATGCTTGTATTTTGCATTATATCAAATTTTCCTGAAATGAGACCCAAAAGCTTTAGGGTAATGTTATCTACTTTGTTTTCATCTGGGTTTATTAAGGTCCACTAGATACGCTCAGAGGGGCTACTTTCCTTTTGGGAAACCAAACAAAATGAGGGAAAGCTGCCAGGCATTAGGAAGGACTGCAAACAGACACCTATTCATTGCACAAAAATTGCTGCTAAAACATTTTAACAGGAGTTTTTGCCTTTTCTGTTCTCCTCCTTTTCCTCCCACAATTCCCCCCTGTATGCATACACACTCCAGATTGAAGCTCACCTTGCAGATACTTCATTAGTAGAATAGATTTCAGCATTAGGCGGTTGTTAAGACACTGAAATAAGTGAAACTTCAGTTCGTCTCTCAGGTTTTCAGTTCAACCTACAACCATACCTCTTTTCTTTCCCATTTAAATGTATATATAGGTTCAGGTGACTTATACTGTACCTCTTCTTTAGCGATACGCATGTTGTCAGTGACCTCTGAAAACACAGTGGGCTTTATAAACAGGCCTCTGTCTTCAATGGCAAGACCCCCACACTCCAGCTTAGCCCCTTCTTTCTTCCCACTTTCTATCAGCTCCAGGATTTTATCAAACTGGTTTTGGTCAATCTGTTAGACACAGAAGAAGAAGAAACACACAACAGTACCTTTATTATTACTGCTCCAGAGACTGGAGTCATTGCATATGGCCCAGGGGCACATTTCAGGGCACTGTCAAAGCAGGTGAGTTTATATCTCATTCTATGATACACCAGTCAGGCAACAAGCAGGCTGAAAGACAGGACATAGGCATAGCCCTGAGCCACAGAAAAGAGGAAGGGAAGTTACATGTGATAGTTCAAGCTGGTCTAATAGTTTGCTGCTACTTGTATTTTCCTGTCCTCCACATCTTGGATATGTACTCCCATGGCTCACCTCGCTCCTGCTCTGGGACTTACTGACCTTCTCCATCCACTAACTTTAGCTCAGTAGCACCATGACAACAGCCTGAGATGGGTTTTGCTAGGCTAGTAACCTCAGCCAGCTTAGCAAGGGATCCTATCAGCAATAGAAACAGTGCAAGGGAGGGAGAATCAGCATATATAAACTATTAGGCTGACTTTGCTGTAATGTGCAGCTTCACCTACAGCTATTTGTCCCCAGTGAGCTCTGCTTCCAACTCTTTACACACACACACTGTATGACCAGCCTCAAAGGTAAGCCCCGTTAGTGGGGCGACCTCAGAACAACTACTGCTCTGAAGCCATACTCATAAAATCATACAGACATTGTCAGGCTTCAAAGGAACACACTATTTGCATGATGGATAATTAAGAGATGAAACGCTTCATCATAGCACACTGCAGATGGTAAGACTTATCTTAAACTAAAACTAATAAAACCCTTGACAAGTTCATAGACAAATAAAAGACTCCAAGGTGCCCTGGCAGCCTGAGAGGTTATTCTGAATGCCAAGTATCTCCAGATGCTTGTACTGATTCAATACCCCTCCCTAAGCATCTGGTTTTATTTCAGTAGGGCCAGCTGCCAGTTGGGACTGTTTATATGGAGTGTTCCACACTCAACTCCTCCAGATTACAGACTATATCCTGTCCTTAGTTAATCCTGGCCACACGCAATCTGAGTTGTCATGCTTTAGGACAAGTATCAAAGCTTTAGGAGGGTGTCCTTGGGGTACTTCTGGTACACAGTGAAAACAGAGAACAGCACATCTCCTGCCACACAGATGTGTGCATTACATGTGCTGTGGACAGCTTGTACTAAGTGTGTATGTTCTCTCATGTGTTAAAATGCTACCCAAGAAAACACTTGGATGCTACTGCATGAGGAAATGTGTGCCCTCATGCTGGACTCGGGGTGTCACATAGTAAGTTTGGCAGGTGTCACACACATTGTCTATTTGCCTGGTTGCTTAGCTGCCAAATGTAAATAGTTTGAAATATCTGCAAGTGCTTTCCATCCTGGCATGTCTGTGATCCAGAGCAATCCGGTCCGTCCACTTCACATCATAGAAAACAAAACACAGATATTTATACAGCTGTAACTTGTTGTGAAGCAAACTATAGTTCGATGAAAAGACACTAGGGAAAGAAAACATTTGTAAAAATGACATGCAAGGGTGGAACTGTTTGTCATTGTAACTAGAGCTTGCAAGGTTTGTTAAAATTCTGTCCCCTATTCCACTATTACTTATGGTCGAGTATTGACTTCTATTACAAACACATGACTTGGTGGAGCAAATCCTGCTACTTGTTCAACCGATTCAAAAGAGAAGGTGGTTTCTAAGCATCACTGCAATGGTGAAAATCTGAGAATCCCCAAATCTTTTTATCTTGCTTCATTAAGTCAAAACTTCAAGGGGCAAGTTTTTCCTTTTCCAAGCCTAGCTCTTGTAATCCTATGGAATAATCACACAACCATCTGGTGGACACAGGCTATTTTTACTTCCGTATTTTACTTTCATGCTTTAATCTTAAAGCAGACAAACATCTACAGTCTAAGGAAAATGTTCAGCATCTTAAAATGAGAACAATCAATAGGTTTTGGGCTGAATAAGTACCGGTGAGCAACTGCCATGAGGCAGCCCTGGGGCTTCTTTTATTCCAGGGCTTACAGTTCACAAATCCCAGCATTTGGGGTTCTACAATAATGAAACTATTCCAGTCTTGTTCTAATCTGATCCCTGTTCTAGTCCACCAGAACGTTAGTCTCATCTAGCACAGTCTGCTGCTCACAGTTGTATAATGCCCTGGTTAACCACTTTGCCATCTGTGCAAAATTACTTCACTACTTCTGTGATACAGCTCCCAGGAATCCAGAGTTAAAAACCCCTTGGTCTGCATTTGAGGTTGGCACTCAAACAGTCCTGATCACCCCTCAGGTTTCTTGTGGTGTCCTTTGAATTGCAGCCAGCCAGCACAGTCAGACCCATGTGAGTTTTGGAGAAGGCTCATCAGAAGCATGCCTCATTTCTGCTTAAATTTAATACTGTTTAAATTTGACCTAATTTTGATCAGAGCAGTGTAGCTTATATCAACATAACCCAATCCTGCAGCTGACACAGTCTTTTTCCCATACCCATGGCATGAGCATCCATGCCAGTGCACAGTAATCCACATCAGGGAGCTGACCTGAGTAAAACCTTTCTTGCTCACTTCCAGAAAGGCTGGATTAGACCTGAATCAGCCAGTTCCCTAATCTAGTGTGTGAGTGCAGTGCAGTATAGGAACAAACAGCTGCATACAGCACCATGTTTCTAAGCTCTTGTGGAACTGCATAGGCTGTAGAAAGTGTAAAACACTTTCTGAACTCTCTGTAATTGCAGGTCCTGTTGTTTTGCTATGATCATTTGGAGCTGATGTAGGACCAAAAAGATCATGGGCTACAACCACTGTCAGCCTAAAGCTGGCTCCAGCTCCTTCCCACTGTTGGGTTCTAAGCCAGTGACCATCCCAGAATGGGGTCTACACAGCAGCATGTGGCCATTTTCGTTGTGCTATTATGTATGTTCACCCTGACCCATACAGGAGAATGAAAGCAATGACCTGGATCTGAAGCAACTGAGGCCTGACAGGGAGAGATGAAGAAGAAGATAACAGAATATTTTCCCTGGTGAGTCTTCCCTTGTCCATCAGTTCAAGATAAAAACCCCTCACAGAAGAGCAGGTTACTTCAGGAAGAGGAAAAATTTGCTCTGGAAGCTTCACATTTGAACAGTAACCTGTGGGCAGGTGTGAATCTCTGCTACTTTTGGAGGCATTTTAAGTCCTTGTGACTCTGCACCATTACTCTCTTCTGCTTGAATTCTTGTGTGTTACATCTTACAGCATAGGCTCCAAAGAGAGAGCAACCATAGCTGCAGAGGAAGTGGTTGTTACTTTGCACTGTTAGCCACATGAAAGCTTTGGGATTAAGTTTCCTCCCACTCTCTTAACACCTTCTCACCTTGGGCTTGACAGCTGCATGTACAGAAGCTCAGGTGTGTGTGTGTGCCCTCTCTCCTAGGTACAAGTGGAACCAGAACAAGGAAAGAGGACAGATGGGCTGTGTTTAAAATCTGACAAGACACTACTATTCCAACTTACTACCCTCAATTATAGCTCTGTATGCAAAGAGTCTCCCTTAAGCAGAAAGAAGGTAAGAGCAAACCTTAAAACAGTTTGAGGGTCAGCTCATCTCTGCTGAAGCAAGTTTCAGCATAGGATTATTGTCCTAAAACTGCTGAGCACTTTGAAATCTCTTTCTAGGCAAGTTAAAGTATAGGTGTAGCCCCAGCATGAACAGGGGATGTACACTGTCTTATTCCACAGGCATGAGGATATGCAATGAGGTTTTGCTATGCATGAAATGGGTCTAGATCCAGGTAAGGAGAAGCAGATGTCCTCACAGCCATCCCTTCTCTGAGGGGATAGCATCAAGGAAGAAAAACTCACAGTGCAGTACTAAGAACAGGAGGTCTAAGCTACAGATTTCTCGGATTCCCCCTTTATTTTTAGTAGCAAAAAGTGGCCCTCTTAGAAGATCTGACCCAAGGATCATCTTCCTCCAGAGCTCTCCACCACAGCTCAGATTGCTTCAAAAGGAAAAAATGAGAGGAAGGCTCTGGAAGCATTGACAAAGCTGGCCATGAGAGCAGCTTGGCATGGTTCTTTCTCCTAATTCAGCTGAAAATCCTCCAAAGAATCAGAAAAGGAGCAGAGGAAGAGAGAGAAAGTGGGGACTCAGGAATCCCTGGGCTCTAACTATTTGTCATCACCAACACAGCCAAGTAGCTGAATGGCCATTTCTGCAGCTGCACTCTTCTGTGCATTGCTTCTTGTTCCAATATGCTTTGTATTAATGTACCAGGGAGTCAGCCCCTTCCATAAAGCTGGATAAGAAGTGAATTAAATACATTTGTGTTTAAAAAAATTACAACATAACATTTCAACAGTTGTGATTAATTGATATTTAAAACAGTGAGAAAAATAAAGCCACGATACATTACTCACCCCTCAGCACTTCTGCTGGGACCATATTCATAAGGATAATATTTACACAAGGAAAACGAAACGAAACCACAACCAAACCCCAAACAACAACTATTCCCAGGCACACAGTTACCTGGGGCCCCTGCTCAGTTCTGGCATCAAAGGGGTCTCCAACGAGTCGCTTCTTGGCATACTCCACGCTGCGCTTGACGAACTCAGGGTAGATCTGCTCCTCCACAAACACTCGAGAGGCGGCCGTGCAGCACTGCCCTTGGTTGAAGAACACGCCTTGATGGGCACATTCCACTGCCAAGTCCACTGCAACAGAGCCCAGGAGTGAAAAGTGTTAGTACATGCACAGTTCCAGTCTCTCAGTGTTTCCAGGTTTGTGTTTTGCCTTTCTTTTTTCAAAGACTCCTTAAAACAATGCTGACAATGGTCTGCACCCATTTGAAAGCACTGACAAGGCCTTATGCTGCCCCCAAACCAGATCACGTATTCCACCCCCCCTCCTGCCTTTTGACTCAAGATCTAGTTTGCCATAGCTCCTGATACTTTCTTCCACAAGGACTCACTGAGGGCAGTAACCAGTTTTTCCTTGCTGTGGGAATTCAGATGTGGATTCCTAGATACTGTGCATTGGTCCCCAAAGAGTAGTTTCAGTGGTAGTTGTTTAAAAGCAGAGTTCCCTTCTGTTGTACAGCCAGCACGGACCAGGTCCTTGCAATGCTCAGTTAGCAGATGGCACAAATACCTCTGGCTTTCAAGCAATAGTATAATGGTCTTCTCATCTGCCATAGGAATGGTGCCTGTGCTGGGCAAGAGCTCCAGCAAAGAACTGCATCTTCCCCTTGGACTGAGGTTTCCTCCAGTTTCTGGGGTGGATCCAGCAGCAAACACCAGCCCTGCTGGCTGCCAAAGGGCATAGACACACAAAAAGCACCATGCTCATAGTCTCTTACAGCAAATAAACACAGCAGCCAATACTTACGGTCTGCATCAGCACAAACAATGCAGGGGTTTTTCCCTCCAAGCTCTAAAGTCACCCTTTTGAGGTTACTTTTAGAAGCAGCTTCCTTGATCAGTTTCCCAACCTGTAGCATTGAGACACAAAAAGGATGCAAGCTGTTTCCCTGAAAGTCTTTACTCCGTGTGTCAAGTGTGATGGTAACAAGGGTAGAATTGGTGGGATTTATCTGCCCACCCTCTCTTGAAGGAAAGGATTTACTCTGCTGCCAGAATTACCAAAGTAATGTCAAGCTAAAGGTTTCCCCCATCCCCCAACAGAAAAATTGTTTCATATCACATTTTCCCCAAAATCTGTGCTGTTTTTTTAATACTGTTAACACCAAATCAGCATTTTCTTTCTGTTTAAAAACCACAGAATTCCTCACAAGAGTAGTATAAATCAAGCATCAGAATCACTTAGCAATCTAGTTTTGTTAGAAACAGTGTTAGCTAAAACTATTTGGGAATTTCAGTTGTTAAGACAGGTTATTTTTTTAAGTGTGAACTTATATTTGAATGTCCTCTCTCATTCTGTAACTGATTTTCTTGTATTTTACTTTTGCATGTGACAATCTTCACTTTATTTGTGCCTCAAAATTACCCTGGAGTGGAGCTGTGAGCAAGGAAAACATGGGACAGCTTCTGTCAGTTATAGATCTGCATTAGTCATGTTTTGCTTTTGTATCTGGAGCAAGGCTCCTGAGCCTAGCAGTACAGATCACTTCTAGTCACTCAGCAGCCTAGTCCTAGAGAGAGCAGAAATAAGGGATGCATCATGCTCCAGATACACATAGCTTCACCAGAGGCATTCCTCCAAGCTAGCTGGCTGAAGAGGAGTAATGTTAATATACTAAGGGAAAGAAAGAAATCTAGATAGGAAACTTCTCATGGAGTTTCCATGTTTCCAGAGTTTTCAGTGTTTCCAGGCTGGCCCTGAGCCCAAGCTGGGGCTTAAGAACTAAGTCAAAATATATTTTGAATTAGCTTCACTTCCTGGCTCAGAAACAGTAGCGTTGTGCTGCAAATACAGCAGAGATGCAGCTGAACTCACAGATGGGCGGAGGGGGAAGAAAACACTTTTAAATTACACACGCATTAGCAAAGAATCTGTCTCCCTTGGCGTTTTCCTGCACACCCATGGATTAGGAAGACAAGCACAATGTCTATAAGCGTGTTTTGCCTACAGGCTCCAGCAGCTGAGATTTTCCTCCTCCTAATCCACTGGATACTCCTTTTTCATTAAAAACCCAAACAGATCCATGTGGGCTGGATGAGTCTATAAGCTCTATTGTTTTCACACAGCCAGTGTCTCAGCTGGGCTAAAAGTTTCTGATCTAGGCTTTGGAGAGAGCATGTAACTGGGTGAACTCCTAGATTAGACAAACTACCAAGACAGTAAAAACTCATTGTGAACTTTTACTTTACTGTGTTCATGTTTGTTTCATTGATCCCTCTATGGAAACAGGGGCTTAACACACACCTTCACCTATGGGATAAGCGAAGCAATTAGCATACACTCAAAGCCACTAGATGGTACTGTTGTTAAACGCAGCAGCTTTTGAGTGTTTCGTTACTTTTACCGACCAAGGGTACCATTCAATGTAATTTGTCATCATTATACGTTTAGATTACACTTTGCAATTAGGAGGATAGACATAAGAATGGATGAATTCAATAACCGCTCACCCAGAATAATGTTTCTCAAAGAAATAAGAGACTGTATTTGCCTCAACTGCACCCACTGGTGTTACCATTTCCATTCTTTGGACAGTACTACCTCTCTTCAGGGGGTAAGTATATGTTGCAAAGAAAATCTAGAGCAGTGAGTGGGAAAAGGTTCACATATCTAAGCAAGATTTTGTTTGAGGATTTTCTCTTTGCATGTCAGAGCTGTGCTCAATGCCATGGACAAGGCCAAGATATGTGGTCCTTTCCCCAGTGTAGGACAGCTATAGGTGTCTGACAAAACAGAGGTCTCACTTCCAACCCTTCTCATAAGCAAAGCAGCTGTAGCTATTTACAGGAAGAAAGCGAATAGAAGGTGCTTTACTGTACAGGTCTCAAAAGCAGCTCAAATGTTAATCCCATCCACGTCAGCAGAGGAAGCCTTGGGCACAGAGCCATGTTTTTATTTAAGTCCCAGTTCCTCAGAGGTAACTGAAGCTGAGGAAGAATTGTTCAGGGCTCTGACTGACATGTTTTCCATCTGCACATGCTTGCAGGGCAGGACTGACAGGGAAACTTGCCCAGAAGCTCCATCAGGTCAATGACATGATGCTAAGACACTGTAGACTCTAACCTCATGTCAGAACATCTGTTACTTACAGTTCTTACAGAAATGAGGTGGTTTGTCAAAACCCAGTTTAGAGATGTGGGATTATCACTAGCACAAGGACCTGAGTTAGACAAATCCCAAACACTTATGAGAAATCCTGTAACATGGAATGTGATGGAAAATGGTGGTGGTTATACAGAAATCACTGACATTTCATTGGTCCAGTCTTACATGGCTGACAGTTTCAGAAGAGAATGCAAAAAGGAACAGCAAATGTTCTATGAGGAGTCCATCACCTACCTTTGTTGATCCAGTAAAAGCAATTTTATCAATGCTGTGATGGGTAGAAATGGCAGCTCCAGCTGTGGGGCCATAGCCTGGCACAATGTTCACCACACCTGGAGGGAAACCCACCTAAAACAGAGGTTAAATACAGCTCTGTACAGAGATTACGAGCACTGTGGAGCTGACTCTGCACTCCAGAGAGTGCAGTTCAGTTCTGAGGAAGCTTGAATTAGTTGTACTGTGCTCCTCGTAATTAAGAATTGCAAGTTGAGGACAAGGAGCCCATACGAGATACATCCCTGTTTTCCAGACTTTCCAGTAACATGACTGTGTGCTACCAGCTGGAGTAGATGTGGGTAGAACTAACAGCCATGCTTAAGAAATGCCAAGTTTCAGTAAGAATTCTTGGAGAAGTCCCAGTTTCAAGTCGAGAGTGAAATCTTCTGGCCAAACTTGGCCCCCAGCTACTGCTGTGCAGCTGGAGCCAAGGGATAACTGAATGAAAGTTTGTTTTGAACAAAGGTTGACATTTGTGGTTCTTCAGAGGCCAGAGGGATTAAGAAGTCAGTAAAACCTCACTAGATGATGGGGCTAATAAAACAGGAACACAAAAGCAGATGGTAACAGACATATGCCAGTTTCCACCACATTTACAACCTAGATTAGGCAACTAGTAATTTTGCCAAAAAGAGACAAATGGCAAAACTCTAGGTGAAATTCTAATGTGAGGAGAAGTGTGGGACTTACTGGTCTGGTTTTACTTCCTGAAATAAGAGTTTCAAAGATTATACATGTCTAGGTCAGCCCTCCCCTACTACTGATTGTGCAAGGTTGTTTTCCCTGCAATTTCTAATGGAATTGCAAGGTATTAAACATTCATTTCATTTACTGTGGCTTTTTAATGTCAAAATTCAATAAAAGCAATTGCTCCTTCCCAACACATAAAAAATGGAAGTAATTGCTCATGTTAGCTTCCTTTTTTCCCCACTTTTTCTTCTCATAAATTGGCAGGGTAGTCAGACTTCTTCTATGGATGTGACAGTGATAAAAGTAAGTTGAACAGAGTTTGCATCTTGACTAATGAGTTTTCAGGAAAGCACTGCATGTCAAACTGTGCAAGTAGTGGTGTTTGGAGTCAGCAGCAAAGCCATAGGGAAGTAAAAAAACGGGTTCAGGACAGCCTGAACCAAAAAGTTTTTTCTGTTTTTCAGCAAAAAAGAAAGGCAAAAATGTTTTGGTTGGCCCAAGATGTTTTCATAGAACCTAAGACACAGCTTTTGCTTTTGCGTTAACATCTTCTGCATCCTTTTAATGAGGGGGAAAATATATATAAAAATGAACTTATTCTTTTAAAAAGCTGCAAAGAATTGAGCTAATTTGGGGTGGAGAAAGGAGCATCTTCAAATAAAACAATTCTGCTCTAATTACACTTCTGCCTTGAAGGGCAAGTGTGAGGAACAGGCAGCTTGGAATTTCAGCTCAAAAAACCTGATTTCATCAGATTTGAATTGGGTTTTATGGGGGAATGCTTGTGTTTGGGGGGCTGTATGTCAGTGAAAGAAGTAGTGGCATAGCAAGGCTGACTAGAAGTCATGGCAACTGCATTCTATGCTCCTCATCTTGTGTAATCTTCTTAAGTCATTTTACTGTAGGAGATACTTAACTGGTAGTACTTTTGCACTGCCTTTCCTGAAGAGCCCTAAGTATCAGTTATTAACATATCCTGTATTCTCCCAGGCTAAGACAGGAGCAGACAAAGCCATCATTATCATCTGACTGAGTCTAACAGACTTTTTCAGCTGAGAGGCAAAAGTTTATCTACAACCCTTTCAGTTTTCCTCACAATTACTTATATATGTAGTTGTAGGAAGCTGAAGTACTGAGCAGTGCTGGAAGTACCCTGCACCTCCCACCACCTCAGGATGGTTAATAGCTCTGAGGGCACCTGAGATCTTACCTGACAAACCCTAAACCAAGATTTTGGAATCCCAACCTATGGTCTTCCCCTTATGTCAGTATGGAGTTGGCTTTACAGGCCAGATGTAGCTAACTTGTTCTATGAACTGCAGAGACGATGGAGAATTGTTCCCCATGGCACTCTGTCTTGGTTGAATTATCCCACTTAAAAATGGTATAGACAACACTGCTGCCAAAACATACTCTTTGTGTCCCGTTGTCTAAGAAAACTGAGCTGTATTCTTTCCCTTATTTGGGAGAGGGGAAGACAAGGCAGAGGAATAAAAGCACCAGTTTTTCTCTCTGCAGCTTTCCTGAGAAAGGAGAAAAACCTACAGGTTTTGTGATCTTTGCTACCTCCCAGCCAGTGCCAGTCACAAAGGCCTTTGTAAGAAAAGACTGAAGACACAGGTTGTTCTCCCTTTCTTCTGTAAGGCGTTAACATCTTTAAAACCTAAAACCATACAGTTTCAATTCAAAATATAGCCTTGCTTACGACCTTAAAAGACCAGCATCTAGACAGGATGCTCAGATTTCCTTACCTCCTTGATCAGCGAGCCAATGTACAGTGATGTGAGAGGAGTTTGTTCAGCTGGCTTAATAACCAAAGTGTTTCCACAGCACAGCGCCGGTGCCATCTTCCAAACCAGCATCAGCAATGGGAAGTTCCACTGCAAGAACACAGAGCCAGTCAGCTCAGCCTGCCAGTCACCTACCCCCATCCACACAACATTTTCCCCCCCCTTTACACAGCACAGGGAGAGAAAGAAGCAACTGGGAGAACAGCCACAAAGAGAAGTGGCTGCTTACAAATCTGTTTGCTTGGACTATGGGGTCTAACTTCCTTGATTTCCCCTTGAGATCCCAAATATTGCTGGCAGCCCTGAAGCTAATCCTGTAAGTTGGATGAAGCTCTGTGTGATGTCACCTCATTCTTTACAGGAGTTTGAGCACATTTTATATAGGATTTTTGCTGTTCACAGGAATTGTATTGGAAACAGTGTTCTGATGCATCGCTTCTGCACAGTGTCCTTATGTGGGGAATTACAGGGTGCAACTGCTCATGGAATAAAACCCATTTTTCTGTGTTAGGTACTGGCTGAGTAGTTCAGAGTTATACAATATCACTCAATTCCAGGTTTATAGGAAGGAAACTGCAGTGGGTTGTTCAGTTGTGGAAATCCAGGGGAGGTCTTATATTCCCTTCAAATTATAAATTGCTCCTTTCCAATTAGTTTTCTTATTAGGAATTAGGAACCAGTCCACATGAGTTTCCTCTGTGTTAATCTCTTTCATGGTCATATGTATTTGTAGACCTTGGAGCCTAAGCAACAAGTGGAAAAATCAAGCTCACACTAAATATCAGAAAGGTCATTTGGCAGCAGAAAGGATTTCTTCATTAAAAATAATTAATGTTGCTTTAGGGATGATGGAAGCAGGCCAACAGAAAGGGGACTTCTTCTCTAGATTCAGGCCAGAGGCCTTCAGCTATCAACAAAGAAGCCAAATATGTTGGGAACCTACACATTCACACTTACAAATAAATCAGCAGTGTAGCTTTTCAGAGATGAGCTGTGTTCTAACCCAGCAGCCCTGAGACAAAGCAGAATTTAGCCTAATTCTTCGCCTCTCCCTCTTTCCCAGACCTGCTATTTCAGTGATCTCCAATGACCACATCCCTTGATTCGCCCATTTGCCTCTTTCTCCTAAGCCTTCTTGAAGGCCTAACTTTGCAGCTTGAGCCATCCACATCTAAACTTCTGTTATAGACTTTCAGAGCATGACGTAACTCCATCAGGAGCTTTCTGTTGCAGCATGGCTGGTGAAAGTAACAGTGAAGGACTCCACTGCTGCCTCATGACATCACCTAGGGATAAAAAGAACTTCCCTTGCTAAGAACATTGGTTTCAATAGTCAAGCCACAGGAAAAAAGGGAGGACTGGTAATTGGTGGAGGGAGACATATGCTGAGTAGTGACAGAATCTCTTTAAATCAAGTAGGAATATACAAACCCACAGACTGCTGGTGTCAAGAGATCAAACTGCGGAAAGAATTGAAGGGAATTTGTTCTAAGTAAACTGAAGACAGATGTGGTTTTGTTGACCCCAATCATCCTTTTTACAAACACGCTGTTGAACTTGAGTCAAATTTGGTTCTGTACTTTCTATTGTATTTAAGGTTGATGGAGGGGCAACCTGAAATATTAGAAGGCCTACTATGTCCCCTTAGAGTGACCTTCCAAAGCATCCTACATGTAGGCTTTTAAAGGGATAGTTTCCGAAGCATTGCTGAGTACCAAAGGTGGTTGAGTGTGTCAGGGAGATACCTTTTTATTTGTGATCTATGCAAGGAACCTGATGGTTTGATCTGAAGTCTTAAATCCTAGTTGGTCACAAGCAGTTACATTGCTTGGTCAGCAGAAAAGCTGTGCCAAAATCATCAAACCAGACAACTGACAACTAGTACCAACAATCTCCCACTTACCTCACCCTCATGTTGCTAAATAGACTGTACCATCTTGTCACCAGGATATAAACTCAGTTCTGCTGGAGGAAAAAGCAAACTTTCCCCAGATATCTTTGGGAACTGGTCCAGACCTGGTGTTCCCAAGGTCCAGCAAATCCAACACCCCACACGTATTTCTTTCAGTCTCTCCTATAACCTTATCCCAAAGGTAGAAATATTCCGTGGACTCTTACTGATCTAAGTATCCAAACAGAGAATCTTGGCACACCACCATTTGCCTCATGACCTGTAGGATACCACATTCAAAGCATTTTACAACCAGGCAGGAACAAACTCTATCTCCTGCGTAGTTGTGAAATCTTCCTGGATGTCTGTTAAAACAGAGCAAGCAATGCACACAAACTGGAGGTATTCCAAGAACTAGCCACACTGTCCTCTCAGCAGAGAATGAGACCTCAAGGAACAGAAAACTATTCAGTGAGATTTAATCACAGAAACATCAGAGAACAGTCAAGCATTATTAATAATAGATATGATTTAAAACTATGCATCAGCACTAGGCAGCATAAAGCTGTCACACATAATGACATCCCAGTAGTGCAAGAGTCAGAGAGCTCTGACAGGCCTCTAGTGACTGGTGTTAGCCTTAGAGAGGAGCAGAGCATCTGATTAGGAGACCCACCCTTCCACTGCAGAGGACTTTGTGTTGCCAAAAGCAATTGGCATGAGGGTAAACCAAGAAACTACATCAGGCAACCGAGATGGGAGTTTCCTGTGGAACAGCTGTACTTAACTGGGAAGCAAATGGCTGCAGTATTAAGATGGGGAATGCACATATAATTCTTCCAGTTCTAAGAGAGATACAGGGCACCATCACTGCTACTTACTGGAGTTATAGCTCCACAGACACCCATCGGTTCATGCCTGGTAAAACAGACGAAATTGTCATCTGCAAGACAAAAGAAAGAAAGACCAATCAAAATCCTTGCTGCTACAGGAAGACTGTAACACAACTGCACACTAACAGGTTGGGGACAGAACTAAAGCCATATTAGACAAAGAGCCCTATATCTGTTTACCATAACTCTTGCCCCTGGGACACCCCAGGTGGATGAAGATCTCTGAGAACAGGTCTTGTGTTAGCTCAAAAGCCAACTACTGCTCATGGTCACAGTGGAGCCTTTAAAACCAGAGGTTCGATTCTTTCTGCAGACTCCCTGTGTTGAGGCTAAGGGAAGGGTAACTCCCACACTTAAAAACCAGCACAAATTTAACTGAGATTGTTCCCCACTGGAAGAAGCAAAGCACTGGTCTCCCTGAGGCGGAGAGTTTTTAAACCCATTTTGTACAGGAATCATACTCAGTGTAAAAAAAAAATGGCATTTCCATCAAGAAATCACAAAGAGATGAAACTCTGGACTAGCATAATACCATTCATCTTAAAATACTGCTATTCTTCTTTCAAAGGAAAAACAGGGACAACTTTTTCCTTATGAATTCACTCTTGCTGAAAACCTGCTTTCATTGAGAAGATCTGACAGAAAACATGAACATTTCTATTACAGTTTTTGGAAGTGATCTCAAGTCAGGACAAATGAGCAATGTCCAGGCAAGCGAAGCTTCCCATCACTCTGAATGAGGGTGACAGATCTCAGTTTATATGACTGGCATTGCTCCCTTTGTTGCCTGCACAGACTGAACCTAGTCCAGCCCTTCAGAGCTCTTCCTCTGGTGACTAATTCTTGTCTGCAGTGCCTGTCCTTCTTCCAGCTTCAGTGATCACCCACATGCAGGAACAAAACAGGCTGATTTGGAAAATACATGGGCATTCATTGTCTTAACTTGTCCTCCCCAAAACCGTATTTGAACTCATACAGCTGAGACACAGTGTTCTCTCTGTCCCTGCCACAGCAGACAGCTCCAGCTCTGCAGCCTAGGAAACATTCTGGGAGAAGTCTGAAGTGTCAGACGACTTAAGAGGGTCCCTCCAAGAGCTCAGGATTTGGCTCCTGAAAGAAAGTAACATCTCAGACTTTCTCTTTAATAACACTACATACTATCTGTCAACATCTGTAAGCAAGCACTGTCAAGGATGCAGAAACATCAGTGAGGTGGGAGACACTGGCAGATTCAACCCCCTGCCACATCTGTGTGCCATCTAGAACATCACAAGCTCTGCTGCCTTTATACAATTCTCCCCAAAAACCTCCATCCTTACACTCTCCAGCATCTTAATTCATTTCAGTGACACCCAATGAGTAAACTCCCCTATAGCCTGTGGCTTTTTTCTTTAAAAATTAGCCTGAATTTAAAACCAAAAAGGTTTCTCTGTTAAAAAGGCAACAAAAGAGCCCATACACTGTTTGCCAGAGATCTATCCAGGCATTCCGTTGTCCTGCCATTAGTGTAAATCTTGAAATGTATCTCCTTAAAATGCATCCTGAGACAGAAAGGAAATGCAGGATATTTTTCACAAGCAGACCTTTCTATGCACTTCCCTTCCACCCCTTGAGCCAGATCCCATCCCAGCTCTGAAACTGGGTCTCAAGGAACTTACCCACTGGGATAGTCCTGCCCTGGATTTTATCAGCCCATCCAGCATAATACCGGAGTGTTTTTATACAACCTTCCAGGTCAATGAAATAAGCCTGCAGAAAGGGTTTGCCTGTGTCCATTGTTTC
Organism: Agapornis roseicollis; assembly: GCA_002631895.1. Taxonomy (NCBI): domain Eukaryota; kingdom Metazoa; phylum Chordata; class Aves; order Psittaciformes; family Psittacidae; genus Agapornis; species Agapornis roseicollis. Next base: position 275,355 of record NDXB01000474.1, on the reverse strand, counting down.
CAGCGTCTGAAAAAACCAAATTGCATCAATGTTAAAGTGGGTTTTCTTAAAATAAAAAGCAGTTTTAGAGGAACTCCTCAATTTTATTTTGCCTTGTGCTACAGACATGGGGCTTCTTTCCTTCTGCTTAGATTTAAGGAATGAACTTGTTGACACAAGCAAGGTAGAAGGGAGACTAGACCAAATAACCCTACTGCATGCACCAGGTGATTGCAATGACAGCACATCTTCCAGAAGCCCCCAGAAGGTGGCTGTCGATACGATCCAGGGCTGTGATCTGGGGCACTGGTCAGAAATGATGTGTCATGACTTCACTGTAACTGACCCTCCAATGCAGATGATCTGGATTCCAGATGCTGTCACTGAAATCAGTCAGACCCACTTTTCTTTTATTTGCAAAGCTATTTTTTTCTACTTGATAGCCCTAAAATCAACCTCTGAAAATATTCATTTCTCCACAGGATGATAAACCCTACATTTTTTAAAATGTTGCTAAAGTAACCTTTGGGCTCAGATCTGGGATGAAACTAAGGCAAGGCAGGAGTCATTTCACTAAAGCTGCACTGATGCTGAGCAGCTATAAGTGAAGTCCAGTCTGGGCCCATGTCCTTCTCACTGTTCTGGACATTAGCTCAGTGAATGCTTTGTTCTCTATTCAGGTCATTAAATCAGGATATTGGTGCAAATGGCCAGCACACCCATAAAGGAAGTACTATCCCTTGGTAGACTGAAACATCTTTGTTTATATATGAAGTCATACCCTGTCATCTTCCACAGATATTAGGGTCCAAACAGACATTCCCCTTGGAATGACCAGGATTGTTATCCACTCTGGCTGTCTGCTAAACTGACTGATTTTTATAAGTCATTACTTAGCATGCAGCCAAGGCAGCTAGGGCTGGTTTTCTGCAGTAAAAACAACAATGCCAAACAAGCCCTCCCAGATCAGAAGGACAGCAGAGAGCTTGAAATAAGTATACTGGTTATGGAAAAAGGAGGGTCCTCTGGAGTCACATCAAAAAAGGGAGCAGAAAATGAACAGGGTATATTCACACACATTTTTTTTTCCTTCTCTTTTATTTGCTGGCCAGAACTGCCTTCAGACCTGGATGCTTTGGTTTTGTCCTGCTGAAACTGAAAGCTTTCATGTGGTTAAGAGGCATTGTGTTGGGGAAAGACACAGCTCAGAACAGTCACGCAAGTACAGACTCCTAAGAACATCCCACGTATATTAAGTCCTACTGACCTCAGTGAGACACTGGCTCAGGCACATACAGATCTACCAGCACTGAATGGCACAAATGCCATTCCCCTGAAGATAAGCAGAGCCAAAGTACAGCACTGAACTAGTCAGTGCTGAGGTCTGTGATCTTAGGCTCGGACAGACAATAGCTCTAAGCTGAGAGATGTTAGGATCTGTAGGTGGAATGTGTAAAGTTTTATGAGGCCCATATAGTCTAAAGGTTTATACCAACTGCAGTGCATTTTAGCTCCGGTCCTGCTCCCTTTGTTCTGCACCAGAAGGATTCCTTCAGAACAGGATGGGGAATCATTAGCCATAGTTCTTCAGCACAGGTCCAAATTCAAACAGCTTCAGGGCTATAATGCTATTTTCCTGAGCCAGTATTTAGTAGGGAAAGAAACAGTTCCCACTTACACACATTTTAAACTTTGGATGACATCCATCAAGAGAAAGACTCTCTTTCCAGCCTCCCATTTTAGAGGAAGCAATTTGCACAGGAATCAAACTGGCCTTGTGTTTTTGTAATAAAGAAGGACCAGGTCATTTGTAGTGGTCTGGGGTTTTTTGTTTGGTTTGGGTTTGTTTGTTGGTTGTTCTGTTCAGGTTGGCTTGTTTTTAAGATAAGAGTTGGGAGACAGCTATGAGCATTGATGACTTAAACTGAAAAAGAATATGTTTGTTGCTTTGAAAATTTAATATCCATAGTCACTTCCATAACTAGCTAAAGTTTTAGAGAAGTCAACTATATGGAAAACTATCAGCTTTCTTCCAAGAGCCCTAACATCATCCTGCAGAAAGAGGAAGGTAAGCCATGTCTCCTGCATGGACTCTTCTGTCCTTCATGAAGGGAGAAAAAAGTATTAGGTAGATAAGGAAGCAGTATCACAGAGCATGGAGCTGAGTTACCAGCCAGCTGTTGCTGGCTGATCACTGCTCACAGTACTTACTGCCAGGATGACTCTGTCCCGCTCGAGAAGATCAGCCAGCTTGTGCAGGAGCCGTCCTCTGCTCAGAGCATCCATCTGCCTCCATGGAGAACCCCTCTGGAATGCTGCCTTTGCTGCTTCCACTGCATTATCCACATCAGGCTAGAGCAGTCATATACACAAGAAAACCTTAGGTTACAAGGAAGGAGCAGGACAATGGCAGAGAAAGCCCACCAGGCTGCTTCCTAGATGATGCTGTGGTGGCTAAAACCAAGTTGTCTTACAAAGCCACTTCCATTTTACTCCTGGATTTGAACCCAAGCCTGCAATGTATTTTGCCTTGGCCTGGGCTCATAAAAAAAACGAGGTCAAAGTACCAATAGGGTCTTTCAAAGGGAATTCTATGCAACTGGTTTGTTTATAAAGTAATCCAAATTCATATTCCTGCTGATACAGGATGTAAGTGACACTGGGGGAAGATGGAGAAGCAAGATCACAGAATCATTTAAGTTGGAAAAGATCATCAAGTCCAACCATTAACGCAGCACTGCCAAATCCACCACTAAATCATGTCCCATCATTCCATCCCACTGGAACTAATGTCAATAACAGTTAACATGCTAAACTTCCCTTAGGTCCTAGATCACACTTTAGAACATTTCTGCCAGATGGGAAGGGTTCAATGCTCCCACAAAGGCATTTCACATAAACTTAGTGCCACTTTCCCTTCCCCTGCCATCCCCAGAGAAGCTTCCACGCATTTGCTCTGGCCACAGCATGCCCAGGACTCCTCCCTTCTCCCCACATACACTGATTAAAAGTGAAGCCAAGGGCAATGTCCTGACCCAGTGAAATCAATGGGAACACTGCCATCAGCATCCACAGCCACAAGCATACATAAAGCATACTTCACCCTGGCTTTGGACAGAGTCCTGCTCTATGTAATGTCTGGCAAAGCCCTCAGCCTACTTTGCTAATGGAGAGCTTGCACCTCACCATAATATGTGGCTCAAGGGGGTGGGAAAGGAGGGAGAATTTCAGGCTTTTATCATTCCTTATAGCACTTCTCCAGTTGCTGTCATTTACATCTTATCTCAAGTCTCATTTGGATACAATTATGAAGTAAGCCTCTGCACTGATCCAAGTAGGGTCTGGCCATTCTCCCCTCATGGGGAAGCGTGTGGGGCTCAACCAAGAAAAAAGTGTTACGGGGAGACAAGTTGCCTTCTTACAGCAAAAGTTCATGGACAAAACAGCAAGTTGTCACCCATGGAAATGTCACCATACACTAGATTTGGCTCCTTTTCTTTGCAAGATTACACAGCTTTAAAATAGTCTAACTTACACTATCGGGAAAAGAAATCCACCCTTTGGAAGGGAACTGATGGGGAAACCATTGTAGGAAACTTGTGCTTATACAGGGGGTTAAGAATGGCTCTGGTGAAGCCAAGGGTGCTGGCAAGCAAACAGCCACTGTACAGGCAGGTCTGTTCTGCCTGGGCCCCATCACCCACAGGCAGAATGAGCCTTCAGAGCGGTTCACTTCAGTTGAGTTGATCAGAATTCAAACTGGCACATCACAAGAGCCAGAACACACCACCAGCCACTGCACACTTATGTGCTCCCCACTCTGCCTGCTGGAATGAAGGCTCCAGCTGAAAGAAGGCAGTATTTTATGTGACAAAGCAGACAATGAAACACAAGAAGTGTGTCAGGTTTAAATTAGTCTTCCCTTAGCAGCAATTAATTAGATTCTGTGACTGGGTTGGGAGCACTGATGTGGAAAGCATTGGGTCTGCTCTGGCACAGGCCACAACACAACATGCCCTTGGTGCTGCGGGTCTTCCTACCACACTGGCACTCATAGAACATGGAGGAGATGGCTGTGTGGGGAGATTTTCCCCATCCTATAACCATGGAAGCACCTGAGCCCTGCTGTAGCTCCTGCAAGTACTAGTTGTCTTCATTCTTGTCTCTTCTCAGACATGCTGTGTACACACAGTGGCCTGGAGACTGTAGTCATCATCACATACACAAATAGGCTCTCTGAAATCACCCGCAGGAGTAGCACCACCAACTGAGACCTTGTGAGTCTGCACAGCCTCAATAGGCCTGAGAGACCAGCAAAAACAAGGAAATTCTTCGGGAAGGCTGAAATACCATTCTTAATCCACCCTGTTATGACTAGGCATTAGGGGAGTCCGAATGGCATGTTCATTGCAGGCATGTTGCAATAGGTAGGCACAAGGCGTGACAAAGACTCATAACTGTCAAGGTGCCAGGGACACACTGGGTGCATCCTGGTGCTCAGTTCTGATCTACACGGATTTACTAAGCATTACATAAAAAGCCCCACTAGGAGAACATTAAGATCACAAAGTCAAGCACTGCAGCCTTGGGAAATGCCTGCAAACCTTCATACCCACCTTGCACCCCCAGTTACACAACACATACCATTTCCCCCAAACAAATTCACACTGTTCTTTGTTCTAAGCTAACTCCTCCACCTTTCTCCTCTACATCAAGTCCTGCTCATCGCTGCTCCATTTCTATCCTGCCCCTTTTTCCTCTCTCCTGCCCTAGCAGCTCAGTAGAGACCACCACCTCACTCTGTGAGTAGGAAAAACACCTACAGAAAAGCCTTGCTCTGCTTCATGCTCAGTGTGCACAACACTGCTTCCATTTGTCCAGCAAGAATGCCAGGAATGAGCACATCCAGTAGAGGCCATCTTTCATCAGTTCAATTACTAACTTCTTTGAAAAGCCTCCAAAGTGCACATCTTTGGAAGGCACTTTCCCAACACAGGGCATGAGCATGCCACAGTTTCTCAATTAGAAGAGGTTCTCTGACCTGCTCCCCTGTAAACAGTCTACGCATTGTATTGCTCTAACTTTTGAGCCCAAGTTCAAAACAGCTACAAACAGCATCTTAACAGCCTAAAGTGTCCCAAAAGCATTGGGTGTTATTGCAAGCCTGCTCTAGAGAATAATACGATGCAGCCTCGTACCTCAGCCTGTCTTCAAGTGTGATTGACAGTGCACAATGGCACAAGTATTTCTGCCTTCATATGGCAACACCAAGATAGGGTGGCAATTCCAGGGCTGCATTATTTGCTGGAGGCAGAAGCCTAATGAAGGAAGTTATTCCTTCTCTTTATTAACCTGGCAAACACTTGGACACAAAGCTGTTATTTGGGAGGCAAAAAGCCTCCAAGCATCCAATGGAAGAATTCATCATTTTAAAGTCAATACTTCTTTTATCATACAAGATTTTATCACCCAAATATCTCATCAAGGGCAAATTCTATCTTCAATTCTATAACTGAAGAACAAACAAAACCTTTGCTCCTAGCCTCATAAAGCATTGGCCAAGATTCAGCACCAGACTAAATTGTCATTGCTGAGATATCAGCTGCCAAATTCTCACCCCTCACGTGCAGCCTAAGCAAAGCACACTCTGCACAACCACAGAGCAACAGATTTCTGTTCAGAGGTAGCAAGTGGAGTCCTGCTCTGAAACTAGAGCCAAAGCCAGTACCACAGGCCACCCTGTGGAACTGACCAGCACAACCAAGTATGGTGGCACATGGTGACAAGACACTGGAAAGCACCAAACAACTCACCACTTCCTGTAGTGACTCCAACAGACTGGAGAACTAGTTAATCATAAGGTCCTTTCCAACCCTAACTATTCTATGGTTCTAAGTATGATGTAAAGAGGCAGAAAGAAGAGATTTTCAGCACTCAAGGTGCAGCTAACTTACATGCTCACCTGCAATTATTCTATGTACCAAGTCAGCCACCTATGCTGAGTATCCACAGGCAGAGGGCTCCACTGACAGGCCCCAAGGAAAGGTTTAGACCCCTGCAAGCTAGAAGCTGAAAGTTATCCTTGGATTCAGGCTTGAACAAGTCTCAAGGAGCCAAGCAGTAAAACTGGCCTTTTAGTTCTGCATAACAATTTTCTTTAACCAAGTCATACAGAGGCAGGCTTAAATACTCATGTAATGCTCCATAACTGCTTGAGAAGACACTTAGCTCAGGGAACAACAATATCATGGTTCCTGCCTAACAAAACACAGTTGCATCAGAATTTGCTTCAGCCCCACTGTTTACATGCCACTGCAATTAAACACAGTTGTGTCCTACCCAGATAGTATAATGCAATTACACATAATGTTTTGCTCTGCCTCAATCTGCAACTGCCCTATGGATGGACAGACCCTCCATGGCAATAGGTCTCAGGGGCTGCTTTAGTGCCATCCAAAAGAACAGCTACCTTACAGACTATTTGCATACAGGCTGGAGACTTGTATTGCCAAGCAAGTTTGCTCCCATCTTCAGAAGTGTCTATACTCTACAGAGTAATACCATTAAACACGTTGCCCCTGCACAACTGGTATCACTCCTACCAGGAAAGGATCCCCAAGGCAGCTGGCTGGCTGGAAACCAGGCACTGGGCCTCACAAGTGTTGAACAAGCTCTGGTACCAAGAAAAAGATACCTCAGCACAGGCAGAAATGCCCACCCTGCTAGTCACATACTGCCCAACAGCAGTGAGCAGCCCAAGCCCTGGTACAGCAGAGAAGCTGTGATTCATCTTCCCATGACTGCAAAACGCCAGCTCTTTCCCATAGATCAGGCCAGTTGGCCCATACATGATGAACTGTTTTGGACAAAAAGTGTCACATCTGATCATTCCTCACCTCAGACTATTACCAAACCCAAGCAGTTATGTCCTAGGCTAATCTACAGCACACCAGAGACTACTAAAACTGTTGAGAGATACTGGTTTGCTTTTAGCTGAGAGTTGCCACATTTGCACAGGAGGCCAGAACTCATGACGCCAGTTGGAAAAGCAGCTCTACATCTCTAGCAGGAAGTGGGCAGTGTTTGCGTGACTGAGCTTACACTCCCCCAAGTGCTCAGATTATTTGTTGATTGCGTTTAAAAAAGGGCAAGTTTCATTCACTGTCTCCAACAGAATGCCATGCAGCTTGTGTATAACCACTCCCAACTCAAAGCCCAAGTTCTGTCAGGGATGTGCATACACCATCACTGCTATTTCCTCAGACTGGCTTTCCTCAGACTGGCTGCTTCCTTCCAGGGTATAAAACAAGAACAATGCTGAACCTTATCCCTCTGACAGTGCTCAGCAGGCAGTTCCTACCAGGGAAAGTGACTCTGCCAAGTCAGACAGGATTGATCCCAACCAGTGTAATTCTTGCGCAGCACATCTAGTATCCCAGACCTCCAGCTTACAGTCTGCCCAGATGTATATTGTCATTAAAAGCTACCTTTTCCTCTGTGTGCTTCCCTACAAAAGGAAGTCCCATGGAAACTGCCTTTTGCCTTTCCAGCAGGAAAATGCCTTACCTTGTCTCCTTCCTCTATGTCACAAATTTTCTCCAGTGTTGAAGGGTTGTAGGTGGGGAATTTTTTTCCACTTGTAGACTCATGCCATTCGTTGTTAATAAATATCTGAAAAGAGAGCAAAGGAAGAGGGATGGGGAAAAGAAAAGGAAAGAGTCATGCAGACAATGCAAATAAAACACAAGTGCTCCCCAAAGGTCCCAAGGCTCTTCAGTTTTCATTGATGGCAGAGTCAAGGATGTTCAGTCTCTCTCCCAGGGAGGCTGTGATACAGACAGCATTTATCCAAGCTAGAGCCTGAGGTAGAGAAGAGATGAAAAAACCTTCATGCACCCAGTTAGTTTTGAGCAAGAGGAGGACAGAGGATGGGGCCCACACAAAATAACACCATAATTTGGCAATGAGAAACAGACAGTTTTTGAAATGCATCTCCATGGGAACAGCAAACAGACACCAGAAGAAACTCGTATGGTTCAGGCAAAAGGAGCCCCTTGTTACAAGCGACAAGTGAAATGTCAGCATACAACATTACTTGGTTGTGTGTGAGTCCTGCCCTGGGCTACTTCCACAACTTGCCCCCTCCCAGCACTGTCCAGAGGAGGGTAAGTACTGGCTCGGTTCTACCCCATCATGCCTTGTCACAGGCTAGATGCAGCCTCCCACATCACTTGGAGTCATCTGTGACAAGATTTAAGCGTTTCAAAATATTGCATTTCTCGAGCAAGAACAAACAGTCCCAGTGTTGCGTAACTGAAAAGGCATTAAATACTGGAGTGTTGTTACTGTAAACAGAACAGGAATACCTATAGACAATTAATTGATTCAACATGCATCCTATCCATGCTGTGATCTAACTTGGCAGTGTTATATTTTAAATATACTTTAAATAAGATTAGATGAAGTAATCTTTATTAGTAGCCTGTTAGCAGCTGTAAGCAAGTACTTCTACTTGGAAATCATCCACATTCACAATCTTGTTTATGAGTCTCTATACACTACCAGGAGATTAATGTTGCATCCCTCACATTCGGAATTCCCACTGCTTTGGGTCATAGTTTTCTTTCCTTGGGCAGTTTTTTTTCCTGAAAGGAGTTTCTCATTACTATTTCTGCAAAAAGGCATCTGAGATTCAGTTGTGGAGAAGCTGCAATTTTGGAGCCACCTGTTTCAGACACGCTGAGAAAAAGCAAGTTTTGCCAAAGAATGTTGCCAAGTGAAGTCACAAGAAGAGATAAAACACTAGAAATATTAACTGGCTTGACACTGATGCTCCCAAACTACCTCTGTATCCAAGTCCTGCATCTTAATATTTACATATTGTAATCTCAGTTGTCTTTTGTTTCATTAATGAAGTCATATTATGAATTAGAGCAGGAATTGTAAAGTTACACCATCCGGTATATGCTCACAAACTAAGGATTGGGGAAGGATTCCATTTTTCTTCCGCATTCAACCTTAATTCTATGTGAGAAGGTAGGGATGGGAAAACAGTGTTCCTATGAGAAGTAGTAAAACACAAGACTGACAGGATCAGGTTGTTTTAAATGTAACATATACGTTGGCATCATTCTGGGAATCACACCACATAACGCAAGTCTCTAGTGCCAGGAGTTAGTGCAGAACAGTGTAGCAGCCGTTCATGCTTCATACCCATGATTTGAGACAGGGAATCGTGGACAGATCACTTCCATCACACATCTGTGACAAGCATTAAGCTGCTCTATAAGTAAGATCTTTGTTGAAAAGTTTTGCTCCCCCCCAGCCCCGTAACTGGTAGAACCACACACAAACCCCTCTGCTAAGCAGAGGGGAGCGTGCCGTCAGCTGTACACATCTGGTGAAGCTCAGGGCATTTAGAAAACCCCTTGCAGTTTTATGAACACTGATGGCTGCTCATTAGTTTCTCAGATGCACTGGGAGCATCAGCTCAAGTGTCAAATTCACACTTTTAATTAACATTGGTTTCCACTTTTAAGAGACTACCTTGATACTGTTAGTGCACAGAGTCTCCGGTAAAACTCTAGAGAATAAAAACCTCACACGCTTTAAAACATGCATGGCTGCACGATTAGATCCCTAAGGAGTATTTAGGAGTGTTCACAACAATAAAAATAACAAAAAACAGAACATTTGGATGTTTAAGAACAACTCTAATGGCCGTGTCCATTTTGGATGCAGGAAAGAGCTGTTTGAGCAGCATTATGCCATTCTGCAATCAACAGCTGCAGATCCAATTTGCTGCAAAATGACAAGTTTATCTTACAGTCAACAGTTTATCTTAAAGTCAACAAATTTGGGGTGTTAAAAATTAAGCTAGTTTGGTGATTACCACTAATTGCTAATCTGTTCAGCACTTCAGATTGCACAATTCAAATCAACACCCCGCTAGATACACTATCACTGTTTATTCCTTCTCACCACAACAGAATAGACTTCACGTCCTGCCTTTTATTTTTAATACTTAATATAGAAATATAACAGCAATTAATGCACTCATTCAGCCCCTCCAGCTCTATCAATCCAGGCACATCGCTCAAATTATAGCAGTCAAGGCTCCCTAGCAGCGTAACCAGACAGGATGTTTTCCCCACTGCACAAGGCAGTGGGTCAGGCTGTTGTGGAACAAAAAGGCGACGCGGCTATCGCAGAGCTACAGCTGCATTTGGGGAGCTGGGATTCCTGCAGCCATGCTCAGCTCCGCACCAGTGCCAGTCTCACCTCTGGAGGACAAAGTGATCACACTGAGGAGCCTTTGGTTGAATATGGATGGTCAGGAATGACTGAAGGGGAGCTCAATGGAGAGATGTGGGTTTGTGCTGCCTGACTTCTCATCCCATGGGGAAGCCATGGAGGAGCTCTGTTGGCACAGCAAGCCACCACCAAGACATGTATTAACACCACTCCAGGGCAGCTTCAGTGCCGTAACAGGGCCCTTTCACAAGCCCAGCTCTGTAGGACACTGGCTCTCATCTATGCTCCCGCATTCACCAGGACCCAAACCCACCCTAGCACTGACCCCGCACCCAGCGCAGCCCCATCCACCCAGCAGCTTCCCACCCGGTTAAGGACAGCAGGACACAACCCAGACAAGCAGCTGCCTCATGCATAAACCCCTTCTCGCTCCACCCGTGCTCACCCCATCCAAATCTGATTTCGCTGAGTGCCAACATGATGCTAAAAGCATCGACCAGGCTGGTCTGTGAACATGGTGCTTGGGAAGATGGCAACCAGGAGGGCCAGCTCAGCACCACAGCCCTCACACTGCCACCAATGGGTGCCACCCCACCAGGGAGAGATGCCCGTGGGCAGCCAGGACAGCACCACAACTTGAGTGTCTGGGGGGGTTTTCCCCTAAAATTGGTTTCTTGGGGTTTAGGAACTGGGGCAACAGCAGCTCCCCTAGAAATACCACAGCCACCTGCTCACTCCAGCCCTTCATCCACACTCAAACCCCTAATGAACCTTAAGCCTAGGTCAGTAAGGGGGAAAAAAAAGAACACAGAAAAACGACAGCGATGGAGAAAACTTTACGTTAAAAGGATGAAATGTCACCACCAGCCTGACCTCACCGCGCACCTGCACCACCTCGGCGATGCCCGCCTCCCCTCTCCGGCTCACCTTGGTGTACTTCACCTCCAGGCCGCGAAGGGGCCGCGGCAGCGGCGGCACTTTCCTGTCGGGCTGCCCGTTCTCCACAGCGCCGTTGAGAGCGGCCATGGCCGCGCCGTCGAACCCGCGCCGCTCTCTGCCGCTGACAGCTCCGCGCGTCCGCCTTAAGAGAGGCGCGCGCGGGGCCTCCCCCTCTCTCATTGGCCACCGCCCCCCCGCCCTCTCCCCGCCCCGTCGCGCGGCCGCGGCCCTCAGGTAGCGGGCGGCGCCGCCCCGCCGAGGCTCCGCTGAGGTAGCGGGGCCGGGGGGAGCCAGCGGGCGGCGGCGGGGACCAGGAGGGGAAGGAGGGTGCCTGGTACCACCCGGGCGGGCTCCGAGCGGCCACCGCGGCTTCTCCCAAAGGGAGGAACCGGCCCAGCACAGGAGGATGTCGGCGTGGAGGGTACCTCAGCCCTCCCCTGCATGGAGCGGGGAAGGGACTGGCTGGACGGGTCTCCCCTCAGTTGTCAACACCCACTACCGACAGCGGCATGGCCGGTGCCCTGACGGCCTCACCTCAGCCCGTGACACCCCGTGCTTTGCACAGTGCCTCTATAGGGCTTCCAGGGCTGATCGAGAAGGAACAAACTTCACATCAAACTACAAAATGCTGACAGAGGGGAGATTTACAATAGATATTAGGAAGACATTATTAGGACATTAAAGACACTAATTAGATTAAAGGACACTGTGAGGGTCACACGGCACAGGGTGCCCAGAGAAGCTGTGGCTGCCCCATCCCTGGCAGTGTTCAAGGCCAGGTTGGACACAGGGGCTTGGAGCACCTTGCTCTACTGGAAGGTGTCCCTGCCCATGGCAGGGGTTGGAGCTGGAGGAGCTTTAAGGTCCCTTCAACCCAAACCGGTCTTGGATCCTATGAAATGTCTGGTGTGGAGCAGACAGCAGCTCCTCCATATCCATGTGCATATGTTAGTCTGGGACCAGAGTGACCACCCCCGTTTGACGTATGTCCTGCATATCAGTGCAGGACCGAGCCCTCCTGCTGCAACTTCCTGCAGTGATAACCAATATACTTGTGTCCTACACAGTCAGTCTCCAGCACTGTTTTCATAGTAACATGCTCAGAGAAAGATGCTGTCTTTCGAGAAGCCCTAAAGGATATGGAACATGTCTGAAGTGACAGATCTAGGCTCTGCGCCTGAACAAGTTCATTATGCATTGCTTCACTTCATTCTGAATGAAATATGTGTAAGTCTTTGCAGGCTAGGGGCCAGGACACTGGGAGCACCCTTACACCCACACACACATGGAAGATAATACAACATATTTTCCATATAACAAGTGGCAAGATGCCAGCAGTTATCTTACAAAATGCTTCACAGAATCTGTCATCCCCAGCAACAGTCAGCACTTTGCTGGAGAATGCTTAAAAATACTCAGCACTTCCAAAGAGAGACAGCCCATGGTATCACAGCAGCACAAGAGTTAGTGCTGATTCAGAAGGGAAAGTACCACTGATGAATCAAACCCCACTTCCCGCAACTTGCAGGGTATTCCTAGAAGTCCTGTGCCCAGGTGAAAGCCTATTTAGTGGTGCTTGGCTCCTGTGCACTGCCGTAACAGAAAGAAGGATTTTTGTCCCCCCCAGTCTTTACCAGAAAAGCCACTGAATCAATTTCTATTGAACTGTCAACACTAAAGGACCCATCCAAAAATGGAATCTCCTCTTCACATGGGAAGGTGCTTCAGTTATAAGTAATTTGTGGGAATATCTTCATATGCAATGGCAAAAGCAAATAAGCTTTATCAGAAAATAAAGGGTTGCATTACTACAGCAGAAATGTTCATTTCTGAGCTGTCCGTTTTCAACTGTCCAGTTGGTATTATCCACAAAAGCCTCAAAGCTTGAAGAATCTGTTCACCAAATCCCAACATATTCCTGATCCCAGTAAAGAGGAATTTGGATCTAAGCTATCCTTAGATGTCCTCAACAACACTCCAAGGAGGCTGATTTGGATGTGCAAGTTCAAGCCTGAGACAGGAAACATTTGTTTCTATTATCTCTGGAAAGGAAATGGCCACTGATCCATTAGGCCCAGTGGCATGGTCTGGCAACCAAACCTTTCTGGACCTCTAGCAATATGGCATTTCTGTTTTCACCAGAATGTATCACAACACTACAGGCAATAGCTTGACAGTTCAAATAGCAGGGAGCAGGGTTGAAATCGTTACGGAGGTGACACAATATCAATAGAATTTATCTATTTCTGTCTGTATTTTGCCCACAGAAATGCTGAGCTAAAGGGAAAAGTACTCTTATAACTAGAGGACAAAATATGTGGATGAGGAGAATGATGAATAAGAAGTTCCAGGATGAACAGTGGTTAAAGAGTCCTTCCAGTGGGTTTTCTCACATGGAATGACCATGTCTCTTACCTCTCATGAGGAAGACTTTTTACAAGACATTCCTGGAGAAACTACTTTAGGCATTATTGCTTCTTCAGGTTAGCATTGGTGCAGTGTGAGCTGTATCCAAGGCAAGTGTTCCACATGCAGGGTTTGGGGATGTGTAAGGCTTTTGAAAGGCTGCACGAAGTGAATGAGTTGTGAGTCAGTGACATATGAATGAGCTGAAACAATAAACTTTAACCAACACACAGAGCTGTCTGCAATGTTCCCCCCAGGAACGTCACAAGAAGAGTAACAAAATGTTCCCCTGTCAAAGAGTTTTGTGAACACTGGTTCCTTGTTGGGCAGACTCATTCCTACCACAAATGGGAACAACACCACTGGCCTCAGGAGATGAGTGTTTTGTCACTTGTGTTTGTATCAGATACACAAAAGTGGAAGCACCCATTCCCCCAGACTGCTGAATGGATAGCTCAGTGGGAGATGTCCTAAAAGCAACAGCAGAGCCCTGATCAGAACAAGTGAGAGATGTTTTATATTCATTCTCATGTTCCAGGAGGGCCATGCCACCATTCAAACAGAAGCACTGAAAAAATGGGGATTACCTAAGTTTGTAACAGTTGATAAACATGTCAGAAACAGCCACAAGAGGAAAAGCATCTGTTAATGAAAGGTCACATCACTACTAAGTCACCCTGTTACGTTCTACTGTTGCAGCAGTGTTTGCAGAGATGTTTGCAGTATGTATCCTTAACCTGCTGCACCGCCTGCAATAGCTGTGAATTCCCTGGTGCTATGCTGCTCTGCAGAGCTATGTCTCACAGGTTTCTAGCTGTGAGTGCACCCGTTCTGCTCTGCCAGCCAGGACAGAGATTGCCTTTCCTCTGCTGGGTCAGACATACACGCTCTTAAATCTGCAACGATGGATCAGACCTAAGCACCCATTTCTGTGCCAAGATGTTTGTCCTATGATGTAGCTGTCTCCCTATCTGCTGTGGGGGTCAAGGGTCTCTGCAGGAATTGATTTCTCTGACTTCCCTACCTCATTTAACCAGAATGAAGGGAATAATGTTTTAACTCATCCTTCAAATACACTCCACTCCTGTATACATGCATCTTACCTCCTGGCTCCATACCAGGGAGCTGTATCTGGAGGATCAGTGAAGACATCTCTGGATCACCTGGAAGCATGATGTTTCCATACAACTTTAGCATCCTGCCCCGTGAATGAAGACAGATTTAGCAACGGAGCACATATTCACCCACAGGACAATGGTTTTGCCCAGTTAGCAGTGGCATAGCCATTGAGAGGTATGACACAAGTTGATCAATTGATATTCTAATGATATTTTTTGCATCTAGATCTCAGCCTATGCTTCAAGCTGACCAGAAGCCCCGTAGCTGTGTAGAGCTGTTAACGTGGCACAGAGTCAAAGCTGCTTCTGCTTATTTTACATAAACTCTGAAGCACACGTACGCACTCAAACATAAATATGTGGGTGAAACCATATACTCTAAAAGGTTACTGAGGCTGCACACTCCGGCACTCAGCAGCTAGAACCGATCAGAATTTGCCTGGTTTTGCACAGCCTGATGAACTGTAATTGAGTTATCTGTGTCCTTTTCCTGCAGGCAGCCCCCTCACTCCGCATTGGCAGTGATTGCAGCTCCTGAGAGAGCAGCTCCCTCATGATTTATACCCCTCTTGTTTAATGTGCAGCAACGGGGCTTTTTACTGCCTGTTATTCAAACTGTGCTTTGGGCACAAAATTATTCATTTCCTTCTGGTTTTTCCATGGCGCTCATGACAGCAATGTCTGAATGTTTCACAGGCAGCATTTCCTTTCCCAGTAATTCAGAGAGGATCCTGACCCTGGATTACCAGCGAGGAAAGAAAGCAGGTGGCGATGAATTAAAAGAAGGGTCTTCATCATTTTGGATTCCCCATGTGAGTCATCTACAGTGTGAGCACTTTACATGATGGACATTCTGAGCTCAGCTCCCACTGCACTCAGCTACAGCAGTCATTAAACAACAAACCGGATCAGAAGATATCCCACCAAAACACCCAGCTAAGGCAGAACATGCAGCTGACAGCGCATTGCTCCTCAGTGACTTTCATCTGGGACTTTTTCTTACTTTTCTGTGCCAGATTTTGTAACCTTTCTATTCCTCTAAATTTATTTTCTCTAGGGTTTGAGTTCATTTTTCTAAGCAAACTTAAAAATCATAAATTTCATCACTGTCGATCAGCTTCACTGTGATACGTGGTCAGTGGCAGGATGGGCTGTTTTGAACTCGGATATGATTGGCATTTTACAGGCTCCCTGGTAGCAGTAGTGGGCTATTTAATTGGTATGGGCTGGCCATTTGAAAGGAGCAAGACATATGCTTTGCCAGCAGGTTTTGGTTTGCTTTGTTTCTCCAAATATTTTCTGGCTGCAAAATCCCAAGATCTATCCCAGACCTCAAAAACTCCCTCAACCTGGTCTCCTCTTACTAGGCTGGCTTTTTTACTCTACACTGTATTGGGTTTGCGTGGCAAGACAGACCCACTGCTGGGCAAGGCTGAGCCCATCACCGATGGTGATAGCACCTCTGGGATAATACATTCAAGGAAGGGGAAAAGCTACAGCACAAGAGCAACTGCAGCCAGAGAGGGGAGTGAGAATATGTGACAGTGCAGACCCCAAGCACAGTGGAGAAGGAGGGAAGGAGGTGCTCCAGGTGCCCGAGCAGAGGATCCTGGTGCAGACCGTGGTGAAGCAGGCTGTCCCCCTGCAGCACATGCAGGTCCGTGGTGGAGCAGGTATCCACCTGCAGTCTGTGGAGGACCCCAGGCCAGAGCAAGCAGCTGCCCAAGGAAAGCTCTGGGGAACCCATGCTGAAGCATGGAGCTTCTCTCCATGGACCTGTGGCCCCACAGAGAGAAGAGCTCACACTGGTGAGGTTTGCTGGCTGGATTTGTGAGCTCATGGGGGTCCCAAGCTGGAGCAGTCTGCTCCTGAAGGACTGTACCCCACAATGGAGCTGTTCATGAGGAACTGCAGCCTGTAGGAAGGACTCACATTGCAGGGATTCGTGGAAGGACTCTCTCCCATGGGAGGGACCCCATGCTGGAGCAGGGGAAGAGTGTAAGGAGTCCTGCTCTGAGGAGGAAGGGGCAGCAGATACAACATGATTTCCCCATTCCCTGTCCCCCTGTACCAATGACAGGGAGGAGGTAGAGAAATCAGGAGTGAAGTTAAGCCCAGGAAGAAGGGAGAGGTGGAAGGAAGATGTTTTAAGATTTGGGTTTATTTCTCATTGTCCCACTGACTTGACTGGCAACAAATTAAACTAATTTCACTGAGTCAAGTCTATTTTACCCATGATGGTAATTGCTGAATGATCTCCCTGTTCTTATCTCAACCATGAGCCTTTTGTTGTGTTTTCTCTCCCCCATCCTGCTGAGAAGGGGAGAGATAGATCAGCTTTGGTGGACAGCTGGCATCCAGACAGTCAGCCCACCACACAGACACAGAGAATATAAATATGGAGGAATACATGGAGAATATGACCCCTAGATACCTGTTGGAAGAAGCTGTTTAGTAACAAAGGCACCTATTTGCTTATTTACCTATCTAAACACTTACATAGTTATCTAATGGTAATTACTGCTGCTTAAAGGCTTGGCTTTTACACAGGTTTTTGCTGAGTTCATTGAAGCCAGACCTGATCAGCTGCCATGTAAAACAAGCAGGAGAAATGGTGAGAGCTGAACCACTGCCTTCAGCTCAGAAAGACATTGCAAGTGACACAAAATTAGTGAGGAGGTCTGCTGGCTTATCCCAAGGCAAGTTCTACTCAGTTTATGAAAGGATTCATGTTTGATTTCAAAAGGATTGGAATATAGAAAGATGCCTTAAAAAGAAAGATGAGGCTGTCCTGAAGATCCTTTGGAAACCATCTGTATTATGTAGGGTTTTTAAAGTTAATGCAACCTTACTTGGGCTTTGCTGAGTGATATTAGTGAAGAAGGGTTGTAGGCATTTGGTGTATCTTGGAATTTGAAGCAACCATACTATGTGAACTCCGCACTCTCCCAATATTTGTATCTCCCTTCTCATGCTCTGCAGGTTAAAGCTTCCATTTTAACACATTTGGGGCTGAAGAAGAGTTTCCTCTTCCATTCCTCTCTACCTCCACAGAATCTATCAGTAAAGGTGAAGAGAAGCGATGTGAGATACCGTGAAATGCTACTTGTGGGAACATTTGTAACCCTAAACATGACGTCCTGATGCAAACCAGGCCTTTGCTGGCTCAAGGCAAAACAAAGCCTTTTTATACTTTGCACTGTAATGACTTCATGAAACAAAATCCTCAATCAAATTAATTTTCTTCATGCACATCATAGGTATTACCCTGGCTGCACAAGGACCAGCCTTCTCTTTAGTTTGCCTGGCTCCAAAAGTGAATTGGAAAAGTTAGTGGCAAGGAAATAACAAACAGCTGAATGTTTTCAAGCCTTTTCTATTAAAACAATTTCTATTTCCTCTTGCCTTCGCTCCTCCCTGCCAGGCCTAGTGTTGGAAGAGGAGGAGAGTGGGAGCAGAAACAGAAGCAAGTGCACGATAACCTACTAAGATAGCATCTGTGCTGTGAAGAAGTTCAAGGACCTGTTTCATTACAAACCATTCAGTGTGTCTGGCACCATGGAGTAATGGGAACCACTCCCTGCACTGATCTAGGGTGCAGACCTGAGGATTATTTGCCTACAAACAGGTATTGTTTGCAGGATTGGCAAATGAAAAAACAAATATGTTTGTTTCCTCCACAGATCACGGTGTTTCCTACTTACTTTCTCATGGTAAGAGGTATTTGGAACCAGTGCCCAGGTTTGGGAAGCAGTGGTTGCCTCGTCAGGAATTGAGGAGCCTAAAATATGCTTTCTTTTTCTGCTCCTTCCTCCCTCTTTGCTCTCACTCATCATCACAGCTGTTGTGGGCACAATGCCCAACAATTCTGCATTAATGCCTCAGTACCCACAGCCTTGCACAGCTGAACAGTTTGCAACGTACCCAGTGCCATAATGTCTTCCTGAATCAAGCTCCAGTTCTGTTTATGGGCTTCATCATGCCACACATGAGCTGTGTCCAGCTGACTCTACCCCCAGCAGCTCTTCCTAGAGAAATGGGTGTGAAGGGCACAGTCACGAATCTAGAAATACAGAGCAGGTAAGCAAACATCCTTAAAGAAGATATTATCTCCAGCCTTGATCCTGCACACTCAGACAGGCTTAATGTTAAGCACGTGAGCAGTCCCAGATGACTTCAGCAGAGCTGCTCACATGCTTACAGCGCATAGCCTTTGCCAGCTCAGAGCCTTTATGTCTAATTGCAGAATAAAAGGCAAGTATCTCAGCTCTATTAGCTGCAATGAAACAGCACATTTTAAAATAGCCGTGGGGCAGATCCCAGGCAGCCCCACTGTGGATGAAGTGATGTGGACTTGTTGCAACGCAACAACCTGGAAATATGTTTTCTTGGACAAAGAGTAGTGCCAGTTGTATGAAACCCTAACACTGTGCTGAGGTTGTTTTCATAGGCTTTGACCTGTGCAAGGCTGTTTTTTTGTGGTTAAGCTTTGCACAGTCCCTCCCTCTCTTTTGCACCTTTTGGGCTGAATTCTGCTGTTTGAACCAGGAGTTGGCAAACTGCTCTTCAGACCTTGCGAGTACTTTGCATAGGGATTTTCTGGCTTCACCACATCCCAAAGTACCTTGAGAAGCCATAGCAGGAGCAAACCACATCACAGCACATGGTCTCTTCTCCCATTTAACAAGCAATAGCACAAGAGGAAATGCCCTCCAGCTGCACCAGGGAAGGTTTAGATTGGATAGTAGGAAAATTTCTTCACTGAGAGGGTTGCCAGGCATTGGAACAGGCTGCTCAGGGAAGTGGTGGAATCACCATTCCTGGAAGCTTTCAAAAACCGTGGAGATGAGGCCCTTAGTGACACAGTTTAGCAGTGGACTTGACAGTGCTGAGGTGATGGTTGGACTTGATCTTAAAGGTCTTTTCCAAACTGGTTGATTCTATGACTCTCTGCTGAGCTCTTTCTCAGCAGGTCCATATCCATGGCCCTGAGCTATGGAGTCCCACCCCATCCTTTGATAGGGTGAGCAGCACAATAGCCGACATTGTGTCCCATCCTCCTGCTGCAGAGCCTTCACGCTTCCTCTAACACCAGGCAGGGGACAGACGGATCCGGGGGCACGCAAGAAGAAGAGAGCAAAGCAAAACCCACCCAGGTTTGCAGGCTTGCATGGCACGCCTGTTAATGAAGAGCCGGGCCCTCATTAGTAGGACCTCGCCTTACACACCCCGCCAGGACCGTGCCCCGGCCTTGCCCGTTGGCATCCCGGCGCTGAGCACCGCGGTGCTGCCGCTGCCGCCGCGCTCAGCTGGCGCGGAAGGTTGCGCGGCCCCTCCGGGGCTGGCGTTTGCACCTGGGGCTGCGGCGGTTTAATGGACTTTAACACATGCAAACAAGAGCTTTTGTTGGCGGGCACAAAGGCTGCCCCCGGCGAGGGGCTCTCCCCAACACTGCCCGCATTGTTTCCCCTCCGCTGCTTCTTGTCACCCTCCTTGTCAGAGTTTAATGAGGACAACGAGATTTAGCAGGTTCATTTCGCACTTCAGCAACTTTCTAACACTTTCTTAACGAGGGAGAAGGGGCGGAGGGGTGGGGGAGACACGGGGGGACCCTCCCAGGCCCAGCTCTATCCCGGCGGCAGAGATCTTCCTCCCCGCAGGGATGCGGGTTTGAGCCGGGGAGTGCTCTGCCCCTTCCAGCCCAGCCCCGTACCTCGACGTGGCTCCCATTAACACCCCCCCCCCCC
>NDXB01000474.1:191081-254874 GCA_002631895.1 Agapornis roseicollis | reverse complement strand
TTCACTTGGGTTACACGATGAGAAAAAACCAGCAGAACATGGGGGGCTCCCATTAACCCCCCCCCCCCCCATTAATCTCTCCGGATTTAAGCTGGGTGCACCCCGGGGACCCTCCGACCCGTCCCGGTCCATGGGCACCGGCCGGGACCGTGTCCGGAGCCAGCAGCTTCCCCTCGGGCACTGGCTCTGTACTTTCCGGGCAGGAGATCCGCAGTTTTCTCACCTCCTCGCAGCGTCTCTCCAAAGGGAAGAGAGGGGAGGGGGGATGCTCGGCCCTTCTCCACACCACTGGGGCTGTTTCCCCCACCCCGGCTCCCACTGCTCCCGAAGTTCCGGATTTGCACCACTAAAAGCGAACCCGTCACTTTCCCAAAGGGCTGCCGCCAGGACGTGACCTGCGCCGTGATTTATCGGTATTTGGGTTCCGGGGAGCGATCCCCCCGTTCCCAAACGCGAGCATCCTCCTCGGGCTGGTTTCATTGCTCCCTCTTTAGGTAGGCAGCGGTCCCAGGCAGCTCCTGGCTGCGT
Source organism: Agapornis roseicollis (assembly GCA_002631895.1). Taxonomy (NCBI): domain Eukaryota; kingdom Metazoa; phylum Chordata; class Aves; order Psittaciformes; family Psittacidae; genus Agapornis; species Agapornis roseicollis. The sequence goes on along the minus strand of NDXB01000474.1, from coordinate 254,346 downwards.
TATTCGGTGTTTTAGATGGAGATTTCTGGAAAGATTTGTTTTCAGCCTTTGCAAATCGCTGTCTCTGGCTCCTGTTCCCACGACCGAAATCTCTCTGCTTTTTCCCCTTCTCCACTCTTCTGTCCGTGTGAGAAATTCGGTAAAACCCGAGAAGTCGTTTAATGCAAAGGGATTTTAAAACACAAAAGTACACGCTAAAAGGAAAAAAATACACCCCAACTGCTTAATTAAATGTTTACCGAAGGAGCCATCAGAGCCTGCAGGGTTTAACACATAGTTTATAAGTTCTCTGGCCGCAAAGAAATTCAGTAACTACTCTTTTTTTATCTCCCTTACAATGGGATGGCTTAAGGATGGAGTGTGATAAACTTAACTCTATTCCTGGGCTTTTTGCCACTGGCATGTGCTGGTAAATACCAAGTGAACAGAGACTGTGTGACCACAGGCCCTTGAATTAGGGACAAACACTTCCTCTGTGCATTTTAAGTAATGCCACTGCCAAATATTTTGTTACCAGAGATCATTATCCTTTGAATGAAAACTCGAGGAGTAAAGGCATTGGTTTTGTCTTTGCTAGTGTGGAACAGACTATATGATATCTAGAACAGCAACAAGCGTTCACAAATTGCTATATGATTTCTACTGCCAGGCTCTGTGATATCGGATACGACATAAAAATAAGAAAGCCAGGCAGATAGACACAGAAACTCACTGAAACCACCTGTATATTTTGTTTCAAAGGGAAATCTCAGCTATTGTCTTACTGGCCCTGGTTCTGTTAGGCCTTGGATCTGCTTAATCTTTAAAGCTATTCAAACAAATTGAATGATACAAGGCAAGTCTCCAATAATTAGTCGGGATTCTTGAATTTTGATACAAACTTTTATGTAACTGAGAAGTTTCTCCCTTTTCCTTACAAAGATGTTAAATAGACACTAAATCCTTCTGTCAAGAGCACTACCACGAACAAAGTTAAAAGGAACAAACCTGGACATTTTCCCTTTGCGAAGAAGAAAGGAAGGAATATTAGAAAGAGATAAAAACATGAAGTCATGGGAAAGCTGCTACTGCTGTCTGTACAGAGACTAAGGTTTAAAGTGGCTTGTACACTACAAACTACCTGAGCACACACCCAGAAATGGTTGGTTTTCCCAGGTAATGCTTTTGCTTGATGTTGTTTTGTCCATTTATCCAAACCTCACAAGGGCTCGGCCCTGGCACTCAAAGGTCTCAATCTGAACCTTCTGCAATGTTTGTTCTTTCACTGCTGCAGTCCAAAGAAAATGGAAGCAATGCCATGGTGTGTGGAAGAACTCGTGAAGTCAGTGCTGAACTGCCACTGCAGATAATGAAGCTTCAGCTGCGGTCTGTCCCTTCTCACATTATGCAATTTTCTCTGGGTATTTAGCAGAACTTCTCCAGGATAAATACTGGGCATCCTGCATTGAGGCATTGCTGAAATCCCCCATGTACATCTCTCTTGTAGGAGTCAGGATTTTATCTGGATTATCAGGAAGGAAGAATGATGTGCTTGCTTTGTATTTTTGGTGGTGTGGACCGTCCAGCCTTTGACTTTGGTGGAAAAGCAATATTGAGAGAAAGGCCTGCAGGCCTGGACCTGCTAAATAACTTATAGGTTGCAGATACAATTTCTACTGAGGCCACTGGTAAAATCCTTCCAGAGCCAGCATGGACTCAACTGATGTAGACAGCTCTCCAGATTACCTCATGGTAGATCTATGACCGACAGTCCCTGCTTTCTGCCCCTCCAGCTTTCCTGCCCTAGTGCCTTTCTTCTTTCCATCATGTAAAATGCAGCAAAAGAATGAAAACCTTCTGGTTTTTTGAAGCTGATGTGCCTGACAGTGATGCTTTATAGAATGCCGTTCTATGTTCAGGTGTATGAGGAGACTATCTGCTGGGCTGAATGACTTAGATTTCCCTGAGTTTCTAAGCAGACGTAGATCTGTCTTCCCACAAACAGAAGTGCTGGCTCTATGGACAGAGCAGAAAGCTGTGCCTGGATCCAGTCTGGGGTACAATCTTGTCCTGGGTCACATCAGGCAATTCCCTCTCTGGTGGATGTCCTGCTCCTCCTGCCAGTCAAGAGTTCCACCTTGTACTTTTCAAGGTGTAGTTTCTAACCATGTGCCCAGGACGCTAGTGCTCTGTGTCAGAAAGGCATGGTAGGGCCTAAGGCTTGTTCTCCATCCTCTACAGAGTTATCACGTCCTTAAGGTTCTCTAAAGACCCTTTGGAGTGAGGATGCTCATTTCAGTATGGGAAAAGAAAGAAAAAGGCTGGGCTGGTGCCCTTGGTCCCCATGGGAGATGGGGAGCACCCAAAATTGCCCATGTAGTGGCCCAGAGTGGATGGTTTTTGGGTCGCAGGTGCCAATGCCGATGGCACTGGGTCTTGTGGCAGCTGCTCAGTGAGCTGGCCACTGCTGATAACACCCTGCAGGTGCTCAGCCTGAGAACAAAGGGCCTTTTCAGTGGCTGCTGGGAAGGAAGAAGCCTCCTTACTGGTTGAAAAATGGCTTTCCTGGATGGCAATATTTGGTTACAGTAAGATCTGTTATTTCAGAAGAAGCCCCGCAGAAGGGAGGGTAATTTGACTCAGGCATGTAAAAAAAACATCGTGGGGGCTCTCGTCTCCCTCCTGCTTCTCCCCAAAGCACTGAAATGACGTTGAGTTGTAATGTTTCATCTGAGCAAAGTAAAGCTAGAGGCTGGGAGCAGAATGTGTGTCATCTGGTTATGGCCATCTGCATCCAGGTGAGCTGCATCATCATCCTGAAGATACAGGGCTGCCTGCAGAGCCCCAGTTACTTCCCTGGTTGGTTAGTACACAATCCTATGTCTTTGGAGCACAGAATTGAACTGAGAAAAGCTTAGTGCTGGCACAAGCAGAGCCCAGGGGAGACTTCACCTCAATGTCTGGGCTTGAATTCCAGTGCTTATGTTGAAACATCTTAGTCAGATGGTTTCACTGCAAAACCTGCACTGTTTGCACAGGGAGACCTGGAATGAGGACTAGGAGATGGTTTTGCTATGTTTCCCAATTGGATTAGTCTTGATCCGTGTACTCGGTGTGTTTTGGCACTGGAGGGATTTCTGAAGGTACTTGTGGGTGTGAGCATTGATCGCAGCCGTCTAGAGGTGGCGCATTCTTCCTTTCCCACACACCAGCTGCCAAGGCATGGAGCACCCCGTGTCAGCACCGCTGTGATGTTGTCCATGTATTTTCAACCCTGCAGTCCTAGTACCAGCTGAAGGCTTGCTGTGTTCTTACCACCCTCAACATGGTTATCATCTCCATAATATATTCCCAGGGTATTTCTTCACCGTGGCTGCTCATTCTGCCCTATGCTTTCCCTATACTCCATAAACTGTTCTCTACAACTGAGGAACATGGTGCCCTTAATATGTAGGTGACTTTAAAATTGTTCTCTCTGCTTCCTTCAGGTAGATGTGGAAGGACAATCCAAGGCAACTTCGCATACTGAGGAGGCATTTCCCAAGTAGGAAAGACAGATTGATGCTGTGTTCACCCCAAAGGCATATGCTTAGTGGAAGAGCAGACACGTAACTTCTTTTTTAATATCTGCCAAGCTCACATGGTAATTCATAAATGAATATGGAAATATGAAGCTGGACTTCTCATTTTAAATAAGTGGAAGAACAGTAGCTCAGAAATTACCCTTGTCACAAGCAGTACTATTTGCTGTTAGAGACAAAGCTATCCTAATTCTTCAGATGCACCAGCTAACATCCATACAAATAATGGGATTTGGCTGAATACAGTTAAATATATTTGATTACTTCCCTTTTATCTAGTTCTAGGTTTACTGTACTTTTCCTTGGATGGCAAATAAGAAGCCCTTTTCTTCTAAGTGACAGCAGGGAAAAGAATCAGGTTGCTAATTTACCTGAGACCCAGGAGTGTGTAATGATAGATGTGTGCTGGAAACTACAGAGTGGGTTTTCTGATTTTGAGGAGAGGAAGGAGGGAAAGCATGAGATTCATTAATCTTTCAAATTGGTTGCACTTTTGCTGGTGGACTTTCATGGCCGTGATTACATGCAGAGCAGGAAACAAATGCAGTGAGAAGATCAGCTGGCAGGAAGCTGGGAGCTAATGAAATGTGTCCTACAGGAAGCAATTAAAGTGGAAAAATCACTGTTCTTTGGACAAACAAGGTCATATTGTACTTGTGGGTACTTATAGTATCTATCTGAAAGCAAAGGTTAGACTTACAAGTAGTGTTGTAAGAAGTAAGCTTTTAAATGGTAAGCACTCACATGGTTCAGGACAAGTTTGATTAAATAAGCAGAAATCCTCATTTGGATGTTCAGTGTTGGTCTTCACAGGTGACCAGCATTTGGGTTCAGGAATCCACAGACTGCCAAGTGGCTTATGCTGTCACCAGGCCTGCATGTCACCGGGCTTCCAAGGACATACGTAACTCGGTTCTATGCATGTTAGTAAGCAAAGCCTCTCCATTGAAGTCTTCTTGGAGATCTGTGAAGGAAAGAGGCAGGTGGGAGGATGGATGCAGGCAAGCACTGAAGAGTCATGTCTATAGTTTAGGTTTATTTGCAAATGATGAGTTATCTACCCATGGAAAAGCAGAAGCTCTGCACACATCCACATTTCCATCATGGCCAGCTAAAATGGGTTTAAAGCATAAGCAGCTTTGGGTGAAAAGCCATTATCTAGGTAGGAAAATGATGTAGCAGGCCCAACCTGAGCCGAAGTTTGCAATGCAGATGTACTGCTAGACTGATTAAGGAAGAGTTTATCTCCTTTTCTCCCTTCCTTTGCCCTGTTCTGGGATCAGTTGTGGGCAGGCCACATTCAAGCCAGGCTTTCACCTGGAAAGGTGCATTCACACCAGCGAAAAGAAGGGGAATGCTAGAGGGTGAGATGAAGTGATTTATCCAGGTCAGGCGAGTGCAAGGGACAGTTCAGGTGTTCTGATGTAAAACCATCTATTTTATTTAAAGATTTTAATATGGCCTGGTACATAATACCTTCTTTTTGTTCCTTAGGAGATTCAAACATAACTAGTTCTTCCTCTGGCTCTCTTTTAGCTGGTTCAGACTTAACATTAGTTATGCAAAAACATGTCATTGTTTCCTGCAGGTATGTCTGTGTGTATTCTACACTTACAGCAGACCCTGTTTCCCTACAGCATTGACACTATCACCAAAGTGGGCAAACATCTTTGTCATTGTTGTTTTGCAGAAAGAAATCCTATCACAACTTTTAAGTAGAAAAACCCCATAAAATTAGAGAAATAATACCATGACCCAACTGTGAAAATACGTTTTTTCATGAACTGCACCAATGAATTGGAAATGTGAGCAGTAAAACGAATTGCCAAAAGTATCAAATAGATGTGTTTTCAATAACTGGGGTTTTTTTGTTACCTAGTAAAATATTTTCCTGGAGAAGGGTTGTTAAACCCCTCTGTGCAATATAAAGGTGCAGTGATGTATTGTCTCAAAGGGCTTTAATGGAGTTTTGGGGTCCCGGTTTAGTACATATTTTCAACACGTGGTGCATGATCAATTTGTGTTTATAAAATGCTGCATATTTCTTTCTAAGCAATGATCCTAACTTAAAGACTGTTGCTTAGTTAGGAGTGCGTGTGTGTGTTTGTGCGCGTGTGTGTGCATTTTGGCAAGGCAGCAAATAGCATACAATATTTATGTCATTTGAGAGAAGTATTTTGTGCATTTGCCAAAACCTTGCTAAGAACCTGGAGGTATTTGATCTGCTCTAAAACATAGTAGTGGGAGGAGGATGGGGTGTGTGGGAGCAGTGGGCAGAGGGAAGGACTGCCCAGTATTTGCAGTGTGAAAGGGCAGGATTTTGACTGAACAAGGCAGATCTCCTTTCAGCTCAACCTCTTTGACCCTGTGTCAGACCTACCTGTGGCTTTACTGCCAAAGACCTGGCCTTCTGCAGTCAGATTGCTACTGCAGTTCAGGCTGCACCGGGTGAAAGCCCTGCCCCAGCTCTCCTGCCATAGCTACTGCCAACAACGCGGGGAGGTCAGTCCTCCACAGAGAGCCTGGTTATTAAATATACAGTGTTTCAGCTGCAATTCCCCATCAATAACTGACCCACTTCAGCCATCTTACAGGGAAAAAACAGCCATCAACTGAGAGGATGGAAACGGGAGATGGAGAGGTTGTGTGACCACGCTGTTGCCATATCCTTCATCCATTGGTGTGATGAAGACGAGGATCCATCCTCGCCCGCCTGGTATCAGCTGCTTATTCATTTCATAAGGCAAAAGCTCCATGCCTTGCTCACACCCAGCCAGCCCTATAGACCCCTTGCACTGAAATCTTTTGTGCCAAATCCAATGATATAACGTTTCATTCAGAGAATTTCTCCATTCCCCTCCCTATGTCTCTTTTGCTTTATCTCTTCCTTCTATCTTCAGCCTGTCAGGACTTTTACATACCTGCACCTGACAGCTGAGAGATCAAGAACTTTGATGTTGTAAGGGATATTTTATCTCAGGTAATTCTCACCAATTCCTACCTTATTGTGTTGGATATCCAAGGACTCCCAGAGTGAGCAACGTCTTTGTCTGGTGAGATCAGAGCAATTTGCAAGCTTTTCTGGGAACAAGGTCCAATAAAGGGACTTTAGGGATATAATCTGTCACCCCCATTGAGCAGCACTGGGACAGCAGCCTTATGATTATTGACAGTTTAAGCATCACCCAGGACAGAACAAGGCTGGGGGTATGCAGTTATTTGTAGGAAGACTTTGTTTGCTGAAGAAGCAAAGGAAATGCTTTATACCCGAATTCACCAAGTTTTTACCGAGTTTCTCCCTCACACAAGCAACTGGCCCTATGGGGAGATGCTGCTTTTTACTAGGAATTTTGGGGAAAAACCCCACCCTTTGAAGTGGAACCTCTAATTCACAAATGTGACCTGATTTTGTGGCACTAACTTCAAAAGGCTGACCTAGTACAGCCAGCCCCAGACCTGCAGCTACTGGACAGAGAATGGACTTGTCACCCCAGTGCCCTGGGCTCCCTGGTGGCTTTGGCATCATGGGCAAATGCAGCTGTGGGGACATGCAAAGCCTTTTCTGCCAGCAGTCCTATGGCAAGCACTGCATGGGGCAGTAGTAATGAGGGCTGCAATGCTCTGAGCCCTCTGGCTGAAATCTTATTCACGTGTACTTTGCTCTGTACCTTATTCCTAGTGGGTGACGTGAAATGGTGGAGGTTTTACCTGGGATCAGGCATCCATCTTCTCTTCAAGCAGCCGTGGCATGGAGCTCCCTAGAGAATGACTCATGGGAGATGCCCATCAGGCCTGTCCCCTGTTGTCTTCACTACACACCACCTGGCTCACCTTGCTGGGGTTTCACTGCCTTCATCGTGTTTGATTCTTGAGGAGTTTCCTCATTATTCAGTGTATTTCTGAGTTGCAACAGCTCCAACGTGTATCCTCACTAATGAATTCCGACTTGTTTTCTCAAATCACCTCATCATGACTCAGTTTGAATCTAATGATGCAATCCTGAAGGGAATCGTTAGCTCCTAGCTAGGAGGGTCGGCCACTCTCCAGCTCCAGCCCATGTGGCTGCTGATTGTGGTGTTGTTTTGTGCAGCTCTGCGTACCCCTGCTTGATGCCTGCCAGCTCTTGGGTTTACATTCTTTCTAGGGATACCTCACCCCATCCCATCACTGCTTGTGCCAGCGTGTCCCTCCTAGTCACAGCAAAGGCCAGTCTGGTTTTGATTAGGTGAGCACAAACATGGTGGGGTGACCATGCTGCTGAGCTGGTGGGTGTTTGCAGTTCAGTCCCTCTTATCAATCCCTGTATAGTCCCTTCCTTGAGGACCAGATGGAGAACGGACTCAGGGATTGTTCTGCAGAGCAGCTACTCATGCAGACAGAAAATGTGACCCCATGCATATGGGACAGACTTTTTGAGGCACCATTTGCATCATGTCTACACTGGGAGACATACACCAGGTTCATCACCACACAAAATCCAGCCCCAGATTAAAATCTCTCTCCCAGGGACAGCTTTTCCCACAATAACCTGAAGCAAACTGTGTGTGGGCTGCTAAAATGACACTAATTGGCACCTTCCAATTCACTGTGCACTCCAGACTCCATGATCCCATTGAGGTAGGAGTCTGGCAGTGACAGCTTCACCCAGAGTTACACACTGATGTCGTCTGTGCATTTGTTCACTGGAGTTTGATTTCCCAGCTCAAGCTGCAGCTTCAGCACAGGGTGTTCAATGATTTACTTCAGAGAGACAGTAGCATAGCCAACAAACCCCAGGTATCATTAGCCACAAGATACTAAGACAACAACCTGGTGTTAGGAAACATTTCCTGCCACTGCCTCACACTTCTATTTGTCAACAGAACCAGATTTAGTTTGGTTTACACTTAACAAGACACTGTTTCACTGGAGAGCACTTACAGTGAGATTTATCTTCCTTGGAATAATGACACTGTTGTCTTTGCAATTCATTCCCCTCCCATTTCTAATCTCATTTCTATTGAATGCATTGTTTTTCTTTCCATTATTTATAAAATGAGATCATTAAAATGAATATTGGAACTTGACAGGTTTGGGGCAGGAAGAAACTTCACTGCGGATGCATCCCAGTTATGATACCCTGGCTTGCTGCAGAGCCTATCTCAGCTAAATGACAGAAAAGAGCTGTTTCTGTTGCCACTTCTTCATGCTTCTATTTTGACATTTTGGGGACAAAAGGAAATAAGAAATCCCAGTTCCTGGAGCCTACAGCACTTTGTGCAAGAGGGAACCCTGCTGACACAACAGCCTTTACCTGTGTGAGTGCTTCATGAGGTGCTGGGCTGGACTCTTCCACTTAGACTAATACAAACAAGAGGGAAAACCCTGACTTCAGCCAGGATTGTGAGGTTGGGATCTGCAGGTCCAATGACTCAGCTCAATCTAGAGAGTACTTGTGTTTCACCTAAAGATAAACACACACAGTCACCCTGCTGCCAGTTCAAGGTTTCTCTGTTGTCTCTCCATGGGCCCAAACCTTTCCTTATCCTCATAAATCCCCACAAACACATGGTAGGGTCTGGGGGGCATTTATGGGACCCCAGTTTGCTGAGCATTGCTGTGAGCTGCTGGGGTCCCTGCTCTGCTCCCAACCCAAGATTGACAAAACCATTCCTACTCCTTGAAAAGCAGCAATTTTTTCATCTCCAATTGACTGGATATCGGGAATGGATGAAGAGACTCCTGATGGAAAGAATCTGGGTGTCCTCAAGGATGCTTTATTAATGCAGGTTATCATCTGCCCTTGGTAATACAGCAATAGGTTCCAGATGCAAAGAAGAGATCTGGGGAGAAGGGTTTGGGAGAACTTCATTGCTTCATGAAACTCCTATTTAAAAAGAAAAAATGGAGAGCAAAATCTAATCTAACAAAGCTTAAATGTGGAATGAATCCACTGCAAACTACAGCTTTACTCTTGATTAATACTGGTCTAAATTAGACTAAAGACCTGCAAATCCCAGCTTCATCCTCTTTCTTGAAAGCCACAGACATTAAGGTCTCAGCATCTACATCTCTGTATTCCATAAAGCATTTCCTGGCTAGGAAAACCTCACAGGACAACGATCAGGAACAAGATGGTGCAAATGATCAGTTTAATTGAAAGTAAAGGCACACTACTAAAAATAAAGAGATGAAAAAATAAAGAGATGAAAGCTGGTTTCGCCTTTGCCAGTTTTAATACGAGCAATATGAGCAGCAGCTGCATTTCAACCCATCTTGCAGATAACTGTGAGAGGGGCATTCTGAAACCTAAACGGTTTAATTGCATAGGCTACCCTTTAATTTAGGGTGGTGAGAATGATATGAAGAGCTCATTAAACTGGGGCATTAACCATGGCAGAAAATAAAGTAGTGCCTTTGTTGCAGAAGCTCTCGCTGCCCCACAATCACTACAGTACATTGTTCATGGGAACAGCGCAGGGTAGGATGGGTGGATAGAGACATGTTGAGATAGAGGGAAGCAAATGAGAAGTAATTGGTACAGTGCTCTCAGATTGTATGTCACTGCAGACAGTTATTTAATAACTCTCCAATTATGGCTGCCAGCTGGGGAATATTAAGACACTGCAAGAAGTCAGGCCAAAATCCCCAGGGCATGGCTGCTAACCCAGCCTCGCTCTTCCTCCCATGGGATGAAAAGGGGGCATGCCGGGGGCAGGCTGCATGTGCTCTGCTTTTCCCAAAGAATTAGGGTGCTTTTCTGCCCACAGCTTAAAGTTGGAGGTGGTATAAAGCCAGTTTGGGTTCTCCTTCCCCTGGGATATGGGGTGAACCATCAGCAATGTTCCCTTCAGTTCAAATGAAGCGTGGTGTGATGGACAGTTCATTGATCAGCAGCACTGGTTTAAGCAAACAGCATCTCCCTGCTGCCCCAGCTCACACAGCTCTAGGTTTATCCTTATAAAGTCTGCACAGGGTACATCCACTATTGCAGGGAGATTGGAGCTCTCTAAACCATCTCACCTTGCTTCTCTCAGCAGCTGGCTTGGTGCTTCGAGTGTTTTCCTTTGATTTCACTGGCCCCTCCCTTACCTGCTGCAAGAGCTCTACATCACCTAATTCATTGGTTTATTGGGGGATGCTGAGGCCAGGAATTCATGTACAAACCATGGAGGACCTGCAGACCAGAGTCTATGGCTGGTGGCCAACATCAGAGTGGGCCAAAAGAAGGGGCTAGCTGCAACTGAAGCTTGGAGCAAGAGTCCAGTGGTCACCATCACACACTGAAGCAGCTGGATGGACATCAGCACACCTGAAGGTGCCAGATATTTCTGCAGCAAGCCTCACAACCATGGGGCTGTCCTTTAAGCTCAGGAGACCAGTCCTGTGATTACAAATCCTTCCCATCTTCTTAAGCACAACCTCAAATCCAACAACCACCACCATCTCCCTCGGAACTGCAGAAGGAAGCTTGCCATTGTGAAGAGTTCAAATGCCCAGCTGGAAACCGAGACCCTAAAATATATCATTTGAGACCCACTGCTGTTGGGCATCACACAGGCAGGTAACACCAACCTGATGGGGACAACTTGTGGGTCCCTGGATGCCAGCCCCAAATGGGTATGAAGATAAGAGAACCTTGCCCTTATTCCCCAACCAAACAAAGCCCTTTTAGTGACTCTTTCCCCAAGCTCAGGATTGGGTCCATAAACCAGAAACCATAGTTCAATACCAAATGAAAAACATTACTCACAGACTGTAATTCCTTTCTGCAAATACCGGAGGAGAATATTTCATTTGGCAAACAACCGACTCTTACAGTTTAGAGCTCTTAATGTGATTAGGGACAGGTTCTGCAACACATTTGTAACTCCAGGTGATTTTGCTATATCTTTTTGGACTGTGACCAGACATTAAAATACCCTTTTGCACGATTTGGAGCCAACTAAAACTGAGGAGAATCAGATGTCGGTAAGTCCTTTCCAGTTTGATCTTTACCGAGGGGTATCACAACATGCTTCAGCTATGGGCTGCACTGAGCATCTTTGCGATCTCAGGCTCTTTTTTGCATTAAGCACATACCTCTTCTGATGAGTGATAATTCTTCTGTAGCACATAGTCTGTAAATGAGCACGTGCTACTCTTCTGAATTACTGTGATGTACTTACAAGGTGGGAGAGAGCACGAACACTTCGATTTGCTCTATGGATACACCCTCACTTCCTTTTAATCTTCCTATATTGCTTCAGATGATGCCAATCTTGCTTAAAATGAGCTGGGACCAGGTGCCCCTCCATTTAAAAGAGCCCAGCATTCAATCCCAAAAGCAAAAGACACTGAGTTTTGCAAGATCAGATCCATTCTGGGCAATGCTCTGGTCTCCCACATTGTCTCTGCCAGCATTGCTGCCTTGGGTAGGGCTGCAAACAAGTTAAAAGCAAAATCTACAGGGTAAGGAGGTGAAAGGACAGCCCCAAAGAGAAAAGCCGCATTGTTCTGTACATGCAGCTGAGGAACAAAACCAAGCCTGACCTTTAAACTAGTGATAAGAAGAAAATCCCTGCTTTCTTTTTTGCAAGACTTCACACGTCAGGGTGTCCATTGCCTTCCCCACACCTTGCTGGGGACTTCTTGTGGAAGTAATGTCCATTGCTCAACCAGAAACGGGATCAACCCCTTAACCTCGACCAGCGTCATTATAAGGTGATTCCATGGAGTATCTATGGCAAGCTATAAAACAAGAAATAATAATAATAAAGCAGGAAAAAAAAATCATGTTCTAACAGATTTATCACTTTGTAAGGGGGGGAGAAATTAAACTAAGGACAAAACCACATCACTTTACCAAGCAGGTAGGTCAAAGAAGAGTCAGCAATGAGAAAACCAGACCAGGGCTATGCACTTTAAAGCCTTGCTTCCACTAAATGGCCATCACAGCCAAGACACAAAGCAAAGGAATACGCTTGAAGTGTTTTATGATGTTGTTGATCTTTGTGACCTCAATAGCTCTGTTTTAGTAGCACTGAAGGAGAGCAAGCTGGTTCAGGACACCCAAAATGTGCACTGCATTGGGTGGTAGTCGCAGCCTGGATATCTGATAACCTGGGGCTCCTCACCTCCTTCAGGAACAGGCAGAAGAAGGTCTAATGGCAGGAACAGGCAGAAGAAAGTCTAATGGCAAGAACTGGAAGTCAGCAGCATTCAAATTGGACGGGAGACATCTGGTTTGGAAGCAGCTGTTGGGACATGGCAGGAAGGAATGCGGTGGATGTCTCAGCCCTTGCTGTCTTCAAAGCCAAGAGTGAATTTCTCGTCTGGAGGGATGTGATTTGGTGCTGCTCTGTGTTACCAAGGCTGGTGGGGAAGTGGCTTGGGTGTTGGTGGTCAGAGAATGATCAAGATCTATAAGTGTTCAGCTTGTGCTGAATGCTGTAATGTTTCACTGAACAGGTCATATATGTGATCACACACACACATGCGTGTGTAGTTGCATGTTCAAACCCAGGGAAGGGTTACAGGAACCCTGGCACCAGCAGCAGGCAGAGACAAGCCCAGCAGCACTACCGAACAAACCAAAGATCTCAGGGCTTCATCCTTGTGTGCTTTTCCAGATTGTTAAGTGCTATGGGACAACCATTAAGGCCAAACCAACATATCTGCCTTCACCACATTGTACAACCCAGGCATGAGGCTAGGCTGCAAAGTGGGGCTGTCCAGAAGTGTGGTTTGGTGGTGTGGCTGTGCCAAGGCAATGGCCACTGTGACCCCAAGAGCCAGGCTGGCTCTTCCACCAGCATCCCTTTGGACAGCTGAAACTGCAGAAACCTCTTCCCTTCCTTGATTCTGGTCATTCAGGTCCCTGAACCATCTCACCCTGGGGTAGATGGGGTGATGGATCCTCTAGCAGAGCCACTGCGCCACTGGATTGGATGGATTAGCAAACCCCAACTATGGTGACTGCGATGTTGGGAACAAGCTGTCACAGCGGGGCTCTCCCATCCCTGGATCCTAATTCCTGCCATCTTCCTCCTGCCAGCATCCAGACTTGTCCAGTCACACAATGAGCTGAAACCCACCTGGTTTTGATGTTCAAGATTACCTCTGAGCTGTACCTGATGTTTCCCAGGATGGTTTCTGTGACCTGGGCACCAGGAGCTGTCGCACACAGAGGATTTTCTAGCACACAGGCACAGGATCAGTTTCAGATAAAATGCCTTCTCCCCCATTCCCACCCCTTTAAAAAGAGAAAAACAAAAAAGGATCTGTGTTATCCTCCTGTACCATGTGCAGTCACCAGAGCCCTCAGCTGGGATGCAAGAGATGCAGGTCCAGTTCCTGCCTCCGCCCCAGGAGGATTCTTTCAGCTCCTGTCAAAACTATATCTGAGTGCCACAGGCACAAGGTGGGGGGGAAAAGACAGATCACAATTCAGTAGGTCAGGAAGCAACACACAAACAAGGCAGATCCTGTGACCTTATAGTTATTCCCAGGAAGCAATAACTGGAAAAAGCTTGGAGCAGCTGCAATAGCCGGATTCACCTTCATCACTGGGGTTGAATTCCCTCAGATCCCTTTGATTCACTCGGAGAGCCTTTGAGATACAGCAACTGACTTGAACTACCTGTGTCCTGGGGGAGACTGGTTAAAGTCTCTTGGTTAAAAATAGCAGTGGAGTGAATGTGGGCATAATGTTCAACAAGAACAGGAATATCTCACAAGGGAAATAAAAGCTCCTTTTCTGGTTCACACTTTCAAGGGTTTCTCAAAGCTTTGTGACAAATTCTTACCTGGTGTAAATCACAGCTCTTCATAAAACAAGAAAAAAGCAATGATAATTCAGGGTGCTGAGCCACCTCTAATGAGAAAAGTCTCTTCTGTTGCACAAGAATAGCTATATGAGTCTCCCCAGTGGTCTGCTTGGACACTTATTCACTGGAATGCAGTGGGCAAGAAGCTGGGTTATTCTTACTGCCAAGAATTAAAAAATCTCAGCTTTTTCAAACATTCACAAAACCAGATGCCTCAGTAAAAAAAACCCTGAGTCTGTTTAAAAAAGCCCCTTATTTCTTAAACCAACATCTTGCATAGAGAACACACCAGATGTATCAAATACCTGAGGCACTGCAGAAAGCCCCCACATTCCCCTGCTTCGCCTGAAGGCAGGACACCCAGCACTCCAGGATGGACATGGTTCAGGTCGATGCCAGTATGAAGCTTGGAGAGATGAGCTGAGTTTGAACTGAATTCTATGGGTGCTCAACACCCTCAGCTCACTCAGGCAGTGGCTGTGGGGAGCACTGGAGGCCAATGATGAATACTGGGTGAGTCTTTCCCAGTGGGTGTAAGGAAAACCTGAGGGACCTGACTGCATTGAGATGCATGCACCAGCTGCCATGTCTTTAATCACCCCTGACAGCTTTTATTGCCCTGGCAATTGAAAGGTTGTTTGCTGAGAGCCTGTGGAGGAAGATAAAAATGACACAGTACCAGAGCACTGTCCCATTTGTGGCCCTCTGATTTGACCCATTCCTGATGTCTTTTCAAAGGGATTTGCTTCCTAAGGGCAAAACCACACCAGAAAAACGTTTTAGATGTGGAAAGAGAAAGGAACCAAACAGCCCTGAATGTGAAGGCAAATGTGTCCGTGTCAAAACTCTGGAACAGAACTGACCAGCTCCCAGCACAATTACTCAAAGTCATTAGATTTGCTCTGTGTGTGTGTGTGGGAAGGCAGGGGCAGCTCCCCTTGCACTGAGCTGAGCCATTCACACTGCAGTTAACAAAGGTATCACTAAAGGAGGAGGTCAGAACAACAGGCTGATCACACAGCCAGCCTGCAGCATCCTATTACTGCCTTCAGAGCTTCTCAGTGGTTTGCAATTAGAAGAAATGCTCCATCCCTGGCAGTGTTCAAGGCCAGGTTGGAGGAAGCTTTGTGTGGCATGCTTTAGTGTGAGGTGTCCTTGCCTATGGTAGGGGGGTTGGAACTGGATGATCTTAAGGTTCTTTCCAACCCTAACTATTCTATGAATCTATGAGATTACAACCATCACCACTGGACCTGCAAAACCTAAATGCAGAGCAAGAGCTGTCTGCTCCCAACCAGCACATAGTGCTTATGCTGGGAGTGTTTCTGTAGCTGCAGCCTTCCCCCTGCATGAGCCGTCTGGCAGAGGGTGAAGATGGAGGTTACATACAGCCTCTGAGGAGGTGTTTTATGAGCATGGATCCTCTGAGAAGCTTCCAGGTGCACTTTCCCATTGCTCCCTTGGTTCCATGCTCAGGGGTGTGCCTGTGGGTGTACGAGAGGTTGACAAGTAGCAGAGGGAGCTGCTAACCTGAGAAATTCTTCCTCTGAGTCATTTACCAGAGCCTGAGGAAAAACTGTGGGAAGCCAAGAGGGAATCCCTGGATAATGCAAATAACAGCACAGGCAGAGAGCTGCAAGGGCTGCAGATCCCTCTCGCACCACTCACGCACCCTGGGGTGTTAATGCTGCCTGAAACTTTCCTCCTGCCTCCCCCCACTCATTTTGTCTTGCAGGACCATTAATTACCAAACTTCCCACCACTGATATGGCATTTAAAGGGACATTGTCATGTAAAGCATGTTTTCAATCATGACTTTGGGAAGAACAAGGCTTTATGTGCCTTGGGAGCCCAGGAGGAATGGATGATGTTCCTTTAAACAGCAGCAGACGTCAAGACCTGGAGGAACCATTTTCTTCCAAAGATGGAAGCAGTGACAAAAAGAAGACAGCTTCATTGAGGAAAACTTCATTTTCTCCTCTCACATTGGCTCTGTTGGACCAAAGCAAGGGAGAAGCTCAGGATACCACCTCCCATCACTGAGCAAACCCAAGCTGGCCATGACAGCACTGGGATATCCCCAACTGCACAACCACCAAGAGAACCAACTCCTAGAGCACCATGACCTTGAGCGTCTTCACTCCAAGACACCTTCAGGACACAGCCAAACCTGCCTTGTCCGGGTTCCCTTGGCATTAACACAGCTTAGTTCAAGCTAAATGCTTCAGTAGAGAAAAGCCCTCACAGAAATGAAGTACTGTGATTTCCAGCACAATAAAGACACATCTTTAAGGGCACCTCAGTAGAAGATCAATGCTTAAAGCTGGATCCTGGCTTAGAGCAAATGGACACTTTTTTCCCAGTGCTGTGGGCCTGGTTCACGTTTACTCTATGGCGCAAATCATGTTGCAGTGCCATCCTCTTTGCACAGCCAGAGCTGTGGGTTCCTTGGCTTAACAGAAGCAGGCTGTGGGTGCTTTCTTTAGGGCATCAGTGTTGGGTTTAGATCATCTGAGAAATGGCAAAGCAGCTCAGCAGAAGGGAAAATGAGCTCAGTCACAGCCTGAGTTATTCACTGCTTGTTCCTGCCACAAGAGAATAAGACCACCTTCATCTCCTGTGACAGAAGCAGGGCAGAGAGCAAGCAAGCTCAAAGCAACTGGAGACAGAGCCTGTGCTGAAGCCAAAGCTTTGAGCTCATTTAAGTAACCCTGGGCTTGAATATCAGCATCCCAGGGCATCTGTCTGGTCCCAAGTGATTTCTCACTCCTTGCTAGCAGGAGCAGGGTACAGTTTGTGTTCTCCCCCCACCCATCACAGCAACACAATCAAAATGCTTTTTGTTTTGCTGGAGCTGAATTTTCAGTCCATGCCTCCAAACTTACCCTTCTGGGACTGGATTCTGAACCCAATTCCATATTGGAAACACTCATTTTCTTAGTGCCATTTTCAGTGTGGTAGAACTCTGTTTTTAAAAGACTTGGGCACAGGCAAACTGCTCATTTCCATTATCTTTAACAAAGAGAAAAGCAAACCAACAAGAACAATGCAGCAGATCTCATCCCTAGTGCCTCTCAAGCCCAAATCTCATTTCGACTCAAACACATCCCTAAAACTTGACCCTCTCTTCAGCCTCAAACCCCAAACCTTTCCGTGGGCTCTGGGTAGAAAGTTACTGACCCCGTATCTGAGCCAAGCCTCAAAAACACAAATAACTCTGCCTGGTGGAATTGGTGTGGGGAAAAATCAAATACATGCACAGACACATACACACACAGGCACACACACACAGAGGCACATGCAAAGAGAGGCGTGCACACACATATGCGTAGGCATACACACACACAGAGGCACACACAGAGAGAGGCACACACACATGCAGAGGAATACACACATACACACACACATATAGGCACACACACATAAGCACACACACACATAGGCATGCACAGAGGCACACACATAGGCATACACACACAGAGGTGCACACACATGTACACACACATGCATAGGCACACACACATGTGCACACACGCACACATAGGCACATGTACACAGGCACACACACGTGCACACACACACAGGCACACATACACACACAGAGGCATACACGCACACAGAGGCACACATACACAGGCATACATACACACACAGAGGCATACACGCACACAGAGGCACACATACACAGGCACACACACGTGCACACACACACACACACAGGCACACATACACAGGCACACACTCACACAGAGGCACACACGCACGTGTACACACACATAGGCACACACGCACACATAGGCACACGTACGCAGGCACACACACACGTGCACACAGGCGCACACACACGTGCACACACACACAGGGGCACACACACACACAGAGGCATACATGCACAGACACACACACGTGCACACACACTCACAGAGGCACACAATGTTGTATGTACCAGAAGGGATTAAATCCTCATGCTGCAAGAATTTAATTTAAAAGAGCTCAGACACTGTAGGAATGCAAGCCCATCACCTCAGCCCGGTAACCTTTGGCTTGGGCGTGCACTTCCACAGCTAACAAATGGGAATGGTTCCTTTCCAGCACTGAGAGGACTGGTGCCACTCAGGAATTCCTGGCTTCAGCCCAGTTCAGAAAGGAAACCAGCAATCCTTTACTAGCAGGGCCTCCATGGGCTCCTGGAGTCAGCCTCTCATCCCATGGGTTTCTTATAATTCCCACTTTCTTTATCATGCTCTGAGTGCCCCAGTTCCAAAGGTGCTGCTAAAGAGGAGCCAGGAAGGGTCTTTGCAAAACAGTACTGTATATTTTCCCATTGTAAATCCAGATGACTATTATTATCATGATAATTAAAAGGTTATGCATGATTTGCATCCGTACTCTGAGTTCCAGGTCATTAAAAGGAGAACGATGCCCACTGCTGTCATCTCACTGGTGTGAAAGCCATTGGGAAGAGCAAACTAGTGTCTCCAGACAAGTCCATTCAAACTAGAGAGAAACAGTCTTTAGGAAATATTCAGTACCTGCACGGGGGCAGGAATAAGTTCATTTCACACCAAGATTAAGTGTTTAATAGGACCCTGTGTATTACCAGAATTCCTGGCACATCCGAGCCTCATTTAAAAGGTGGACGGGAAACTCTGCCTTTTGGTCTAATCTCAAGTTAATCACGACAACCAAGGGACTGACCTACAGGAAACAATCCTCTAGGTACTGACGTTACCCACATAAAGCTAGCAGTTGTTGTAGTTTATTGGCTGTGTTTTTCCCCCCAGCAGGCTTAATTTATAGTAATTACTAGGAACTATGGATTAAATTAATAAAAAGGAAATTATTAAGGTTTCCTGACCCAGAGGCCAAAGGTAAGTAAAGAGAAGCAAACTGCTCTAGATGGGAACACTTCCCTTCTGCTTTCAGGGCCAGTGGAGAAGGTCTTTCAGCACAGCAAAAGACAGGATAGGTTTTTGGGAAGGATCTGTTTCGCCTTGGATGCTGGGATGCTGAGGAGGACTGCCACATCCACCAGCCTGGGGAGCCCTGAACTGGCACAGCACAGCTGTTTCCTGGCAGAGGAGTGGGCTTCTGCCTTCTTCATGTCTGAGCTGTGCACAGTGTACACAACACAAACTCATACGCTTTATGTTAGCAAAGAACTAAAGATCTCTGTCAGGTGGGAAGAGACTATAAACATAATACAATGCAGAAATCCAGCTTAATTCAAACTACACCAAAGCCCAGAGTCCTGCTCTAAATCCAGCTCTGCCAGCTAATCAGAAGTAATTCTCTCCTGCCTGGATTGGAGCACATTTGTTACCGCTTACAATTCTTATATACATCTCGTACTTTAACATTTTGAATGCCCTTGTGTTGTCGCAAATACTGTTGGTATTTGACAGACCTGGCCTTGCAATCTCTGCTGGCTTGGGTATAAATAGGAATCACAGTTATCAAAGGCAGAGCAGGGTGCACTGATGGTGGGGATAGTGGGGATGGCTCCTGCTCTGCTTTCCCTGCAAGATCAGTGCAGGAACAGACACCAAACTTTGCTCCCAGCAGTGTCCCTGAGCTCATCTCCTCCCTTCCCTGCCAAAGGCCTCTGTGTGTATGGATTTCTGCAGTGAGCACTTTCAGTTTCCTTAGCAACATTATCTGTTCACCTCCAGCATGAAGTCCATCAATGGCACAACCTGAAACTCATCTCAGGCTCTGCAGCCAGCTTTGGGCTCTGCAAACAGCCTCATGCCACCAGCCCCATGCCCTGCAGGGTTTCACACTTTCTAATACCACATCTATCTTAGATAGAACTAAAAAACGAAGTCTCAACAGGCTTCTGGTACAAGGTTTGAAAGAAGATCTGAAATTACCTCCCTTCTCACACAGATGAAGTAAATGCAGCACACACATGAACTTGTATTTAAATACACCCAAACTGTATCTAGAAAGAGCTGCTACAAGCTTGAATCCTAAGAAAGGCAGTGAAAAGCTCCTGGAAGCAGCTCTGGCAGGGCAGGCACAAAGAAGCATGACCACCGTGTACAGTGGGCAATTGTTATAGTGCAAATAAGCCTGCCAGATTGTATGTCACTGCGGAGGGATATCAGCATCTGATCTAGGTAAGGACGGGACACGGGGGTACCTGGAGCCTTGTCAAACTCCATGCTCTTATGTAGTAGGTTGAATAACAAAACAATGTTTACATTTCCCCTATGCCCTCAGTAGGTTGGAAGCTGGACACCTGAAAAGCATGAATGGTTCCTAAAGCAGCACCAATGTCAGCTCTTGATGGCTAAAGCCTCCACTCTTCCTTACCAGCATTCAAAGAAATAAACTATAAAACTCAAAAGAACCGCAAGTTATTGCTGCTGCAGAACCTCAACACCCAGTAAAGGCAATATACATGATGGAAAACTCAGCTTGTACTGGAGATACATCAGCCATGCAGCACAGTGAATGTAGTAACTGAAAGTGCAACCATTAAGCTGAGAATCTGATGAATTCCAGCCTAGAAAGAAGTTTTTTTTTCAAGTCTCTTTCATCTTAACACATTGAAACTTAGTATTGAAAGATTTCTAACTGTACAAACAAAACAATATGCATAGCTAATGGGAAAAAACATCAATTGAAATATGTAGGAAACCAACATCCCACGTGCATTGGAGAGAAATAAACATTACAGTAAGCTGTATATGCAGTAGGAATACTGGGTGAAGGTATTTAGAGCTTTAATCAAAGGGATGACAGGTCATGATTGGATTTGCCCCTTGGTCCAGAGAAAGATGGGATGACTTGTCTGATACATTTATCACCTCTCCTTACTGCTTCCCTCTATACAAAGCATGGCACCTTCTTCCATCCTCTTAAGCTATCTGCTAGCTCTGGTCCTCACAGAACAGGCACTTAGGATGCACAAAGCCTTGTGTCAAAGAGCTATATCCCCCCACCTGAATGATGAGGTTTTCCCCAAGCAAAACCCACTGAACTAAGGGAAGAAATGAGAATTTTTACCTTGAGGATCTGATTTCATGCTCACATCTGCTGCAGACACCAGAGATAACAGAGCCCTTGAACTCATCCCACAGCACCATCAAAGTGAGCTCTCTATGCGCTGCACCTTCAAGCTTATTTGATGGAATCCAACAAGGTCTCCTTCAGCCTTGGCCACCACAAGACTCCTTCAGTTCTTTGCCCTGAATACCAATATGGTTGTGCTCAAGATGATGACAGATGTTGTTGTATGGATGCTCCAGGGCCTCCAAGAGTGACAATTTTTCCATCATTGTCGAACCGGGGTGACCACTTTGTGGTATAAAATTCTGTTTTGCTATTTCCAGCCTGGATCCCAACACACTTCAAAAGCCAACTTAGGAGTTTCAAAATTCAGCTCCACCAGTCTCTTCTGAATTCATGTGCTCTCCAGAACAGTGAGTCCTAATCCGGCTTGAATTGGGCCATTTCATCTTATCCCAGGCTCAAATGATTGTCAGTCCATCAAATGCTTCTTTGAAAGCTGATTTCTTGCAGATGACCCTGATTGCTATAAAACACTATTTAAAAACATTTTAATATTTGAAAAGCACTTTCCTTTCCTCTTATATCAACCACATGTTTGAGGAAAGGCCTGGGGTTTACCACTGCTTGGTGAGAAAAAGAGCAAAAAGAGAAAGGATAATGGGGTGATAATGACTGGAAAGGTATGGATTGAATTTGGGATCTATTTAAATACAAGAAGAAAATTTGCAGCTCGGTGGCATATGCAAACACAGGGAAATGGCTGTGGCTGTGAGTCTGTGTTTGAGCACAGAGAAATGTTTTGTGGCAAACTATTTGTCTTTTAGCGCAGACAAACTGTGACCAAGTTGGCAGCTGCTGAAGCTGTGATACCCACCCCAGCCCAAGCAGATGGGCTGTGTCTAGTTGGGAAATGCTCAGGAGACTCCTTATTTTCACAATAGGATGGCAATGGTTTGCAACCACCGTGCTGACCTCCATCACACTGCAGACCACGGCCAGGAATAAAACTTCTCCTTCATCTTCTGCCTCTAACCCCAACCTCTTCCTTCTGTTTGACCTGTTCGTAGGTCATGTCTTAACAGTAATTAACAAAAGAGCCAACGTGAATCTACCTTCAACCAGGAGCTTCACTACAATGGAATGATTCTAATTGTTGGCCTAGATGATGCGGCTGTAGGTCTCTTCCAACAGAGAATATTCCATTCCATCCTATCCCACCCCATCCTACTCTAATGAAAGAGACCACAGAGGAACAGTTCTGGTCCCACTTGACTCAGATTAGTGCAATCTCATTGTCCTTGGAAGGCTCAGGGTTTTCTTCTGGTTTTACAGGACTGTATTTAAGAAACTTGATGACTCTGACTCTTTTCTGGGCAAAGTCAGGCTGAATCCTGCCATGAAAAACTATACAATGTTTTACGAAATAGAATTGCTTAAAAGTGAATTGTGACTTCAGGACTACTGCTTTGTGATCGCTTGCAAGAAGCCTCACATTAAAGAGGATTCACTTTGAGTAGGGCCTTATTAAGGACCGAACGTGTAAATCTCCATGAAAACTGAAGCTTGTGAAGGCTAACGAAAGAATTGGTATATGAAGAGCACATAAAACTGTAGAAGAGGTGCACAGAGCCTCTACCGAAGATCCTGATGCCTCTCATGATCATTCCTAGATTCACTTGTTCTTCTCCTTAGTGTATCTTGTGCTTCTAAAAAACAAGATGCAGAGCAGGAAACAGGCCAAGCACGAGAGAACAGAGAGGATTATAAAAGCATTCTTCCCTATTCAGCAACCAGGCTGATTTTCATTGTGTAAAAGATGAAGTTGATTGAACAAAATGCTTACCTATACATCTCCGTTTCTGATAGAAACCCTAGATTGCCTTTGTCACTTTAGCACATGAGCATGAGGCCAAATGAAACACATGTTTACAACTATAATGAGGATTAGCTTTGCACTAAAAAGTTGAAGTACAGTCAAAATTAGATGGTGACATGGGTATTTGCCAACAGCGTTAAATGAGAGTATGAGGTTTCTGGAATGAATAGAAAATGTATTGTTTAGAGACCTTTTTGGCCAAGTATCAACATATGTCAATACTTAAGACTTCTTGTTCTTATTTACTTACCCCAACAATAAAACAATTGTTGTTTTGTGCCAACAGCCTGACAGACTGGTTCTGTACCTTCAGAAATACAGATTGGATATTATTTCTCTCATATCAGCTTCAACCTACTTTTCCCAAAAAACAGAGAAGCAAAGTAATTGAGTCCAGAAGAGAGGAAATAAGTGAAGGAGGTAATCGATTTTAATAACATATAGCATCAACACACATTAAGAAAATATATAAAACAGAAGGAAAAAAGGTGTTTTCCCATCTCAGAAGACCAGGCAGCATTTGTAGCTTCATCCAGTCCCAGGCAGTGGTTTATCAGTGAAGCCTCAACAACAGCAATGATTGATCTTCCCCCAGTGCCCATCAGCACGAGCCTGGAGTGGTGAGGTAACCACCACCATTCCATTACAAAACCAAGCAAACTGATGAACTGAAAACCTAGGAAACACTTTCAAAACCATATCTGCAGTTGAAATCTTCAGGCTCTTTCCTGGTCTAACAGCTTCTCTCCATGGTATCACCCACTGCCAGGCCACCCTCATGTTCAAAATTAACTCACTGCAGTATTTCACACCTACGAGCGTGCCCCTGTCCTCATGCCATAACACTACAGCTGGAATAGATAGAGACACAAGACAGAGCTCACTCGATTTTAAAGCAGATATTGCTAGTAAAGACATCAGGAAAGCCTTCAAATTTTGGAATGATTTTCTCCAACCCTCTTTGCCTATAATGGACCAAACTCTCTGGTTTTGTTATGTTGTATTCAATCTAGTGCTCTGAAGAACTGCTTGTGTTATTGGAAGAAAACCCACATGACATATTTCTCCAACTTACAGAGATGGAGTGAAGCTTAACTCATCCATGTTTTCATGGTTGAATCACCAGCAATGGGTCCTATGGGAATGCATGTAGAAAAAGCATTGTTAATTATTAGTTAACCTACTCTTAAGATCAGCTTGCAGACTCTCTGGTGGAACATTTCTGGCAGAAAACAATTCATCAGTGACCAAAGTGCTTAATGAAAATGCCAATATGGTCAATGGTCCAAGGGAAAACAGGCAGGGTCCCAGTAGAGTCCTGCCTCATGTCCCACCAGACCATCCCCTAAGCAGTCTTATGTGGAGAACAGGGAGCAAAGAGCCTATGAGTCCCACCTCCAAAGTTCCTAACTTATAATGGAGTACCTGACCCTGGTCTGAATAGGAATACAAACTATGGACCTGATACAACAAGCGCTTAGGACCTTCCCTCTCCATGGAAGATAACATCAGCACTACCTGCCCTGCAAATGAAATCATCACACCACTTGTAAGTCCTGGATCTTTGTCGTCAACCCTTCTATTGATCTTAGGAATTGAGGAAACCCTATTGGATGTCATGAGGATCAACTCTGCAACTTGCAACACCTGGAACCTGAAGGCAGGGAGGATGTATGAGGTCCTGAATCCATATGTCGGAGCCTTGCCAGTTATCTCATCTGTATTTAGATTGTGGTCTCACAGCCCAGCTCCTCATGCTCTGAAAGGGGATGATCTCACACCAGCAGCCTCTCACCAGCCCCTCAGAAGACCTAGCAAGGCAGCAAATAGGGGTTTGTCTCTATTAGATCACTCACAGCAACAGAAAAGATGAAAAGTTGTGTTCCGTCACAAATCCACCCCAAGAAACTTCCAGCAAAATCTGCAAGATACACAGGTAATCACCAACCAAATACTTGAGATTAAAGAAAGATTTATCTCTAAGAATATGTATCCCTAAAGAAAAATCTACAGCCTGGGGAGGTCTGTAAAGAGAGATGTGTCTGGGTATTATCATCACGGCAGTACACAGTTAGTTGCCTACAACAGCCGTGCCTTTTGGGCTGCATACTCTAAAAGCTCACCCCAGAACTGAGTCCCTTACCCCAAACCCCTGCATCAGTAAGAAGAAAGTGTTTTCAGCATTTTATAGATGCTGGGAGTGGGATATGATTTATGTCATTTACCCAGGATCTATTCAATTGAATCCAGTTGTCACAAGGGCGCTCACACTGCTGCTCTACCTGCCACATCACTTACCTTTTGTGACCATGGAGTCATGACCAGGATTCAGAGAGGAGACCCTGCACAGCCTTCCACCGACTGACACCCTTGCACAGTTGTGCTGTCATCCCTTTAGCACCATGCTTGGTGTGGACACCTTTCATTGAGCAAAACCTCAGTTGGTGACTTGTCAAGAAGGTGATTTAACTTCAGAGACCCTGGTACCTGGGTACAGACCCTTCAAGTCTATATAATACAATGCCTGCAATACCCAGACATGAACATAATATGTCTATGGGGATCCTATACCTTCTCCTTCACATGAGCTGTCCTGCCATCCCTTGAAAAGAAGTCAAGGTATTGATCACTTACCACCTGCACTCTGGTTACTATCTGCAAATGGTTTTGCTCTGGGAACATGAAGCAACATATGTTAGCATTAACTTTTCTGCCTTTTTTATATAGCTATAAACAGATCCATTGACTCCCCTTCCCCTCACCCCCCTTTTTAATTTTGCAAAACTAAATGCTTTCCTGGACAGTCAGAGTTCATTACTGAGACAGAGCCCAGCTCCTTCCTCCTGCCCACAAGAATCATGGAATCTTTTAGGTTGGTAAAGACCTTTAAGATCATCAAGTGCAACCATTAACCCAGCACTGCCAAGTCCATCACTAACCCATGTCCCTAAGTGCCACGTCTACATGTCTTTTAAATCCCTCTGGGGATGGTGACTCCACCACTGCCCTGGGCAGCCTGTGCCAATGCTTGATAACCCTTTCACTGGAGACATTTTTCCTCATGTCCCATCTTAACCTGCTCTGGCACAACTTGAGGCTACTTTCTGTTGTCCTACCCCTTGTTCCTTGGGAGAAGAGACTGACCCTACCTCAGTACAACCTCCTTTTTGGTGGTTGTAGAGAGCTTTCTCTTTGGACTAAACACCCCCAGTTCTCTCAGCCACTGCTCACAAGGCTCCTGCTCCAGACCCTTCACCACCTTCACTGCCTTTCTCTGGACCCGCTCCAGCACCTCAGTGTCTTTGAGTAAGGGGGTTTGGTTGTGGGTTGGTTTTGGGGGTCGGAGACTGGAGGTTTTTCTTCTTTTCCTCAAACCCTTCACCACAGTGGCAGGTGCTCGGCTCCAGCAGTGGCAGGAAGGCAGAATGCTGTTCGCACCAACACCCCTCCCAGGTAGGAACCAGTCCTGGGAGACTTCACCCTGCACAAAGCTCCCAGAGCTGCTCTCCTCCCTCCATTTGGCTTTCACCTGGACAGCCTCCAGCAGCCCTCAACTCATCTCCTTCCATTCACATTGGGTCAGAGCACAAGCTTCCCAAAAAGACACAACTGTCTGGAAAACCCAGTATTCCTGCAGCTGGATCTCCAGGAGGGGTTTTCACACACCCTCTGGTTTTACAGCAGAGGACATGGGACCGGGGGAGGTGGTTACACAGCATCCTTCCTACTCCATTAACTCAGTGAGCCCGGGAGGAAGCTCCCCATTTGTACAGCCATGAGTCACTCGGGACTCAGGAGTTTACTGTATGTATTAGTCAACAGAAACAAACAACACAAATCCCTGGACATTAAAAGCTTTTAAGACTATTTTCTTTTCCTCCTTCCCCCCGAAAAAATAGTTTGGCTGCAGATCTCTAATTATAATCTTGTGGAGCTCTAGAAAACACTTAATTGTGGTTTCTATAAACACGACGATAAATGACCACGTGTAACTATTGGTTCTCAGCAGTTACTAATGCCTCTCAGGAGGCTGCTTCTATTTCACTCAGGCACAAAAAAGGAAGTTGCAAAGGATTTTTTTGTCCCTTTTGCTCATGATGGAGGGGAGTGGGGTTTGAAAAGATTTCTTGTATTTGCCACCAAATGCTTTCTTGCTGATGGCTTTTGACAGCACCATTAAGTAAACTAAAGGAGAAGATTGATTTCCAAGATGAGGCATTGTAAAGGTATGAGAAATAAAAGCTTGTATTCCAGACAATGAAAAGGCAGTGAATGCAATGAAGACACTAAGACTCTGCACCACCCACCACTTTCCCTTTAAAGCTTCCAAGCTGACTGGGCAGACAGAGCTCTAATAAGAAAACTTTACAAGTTTTGGGGCTTGGATGAGCAGCACAATGTGTGTGAGCTTCCCGAGGCTGATCCAGACTGTATGAGCTTCTTGGATCTAACTCTGGGATTGCAAGCTTTACAAGGACATGCTGAGGTACCACATAGTCACAGCTTCTTGCCATTGTTAAGAAAATGCCTGAAGAACATCGGCTGTTGCAACATTGCCCTGTTATGGCTGTGGAGCACCAGGTAGGGATGAATGAGAAAGCAGAAAGCAACAGAACATCCCTGAGCAGCCCTTCCCTGAATCAAAGCAGCAGTGAGGGTTGTACCAGCTGCAGTCACACCTTACAGAACCTTACATTGACCTCTCAATGTTAAAGAAAAAAGTCCATAAAAAGGGTGAATTAGGAACTGAGGATGTTTTCTCCCTGAGTTGAGCTCAGGGAGCACCTTCCATGCCATGCCAGGCATGGAGGATGCTCGGCCATGGGTACCCATCCATCGAGCACTAATGCTGTTGCCTCCTCCTCTGTGAAGGAGGCCAGGGAAAAGTATATATATTTGTGTGTATATATATATACATACACATATTTAAGCATGCATTTTGCATTTGAGTCTTATGCAAAGGCTAGAGCTTAGCTTTCTTGGAATGAGCTTGCCTGGCCCAAAGAAACCACAACCCTTGCTGAGACGGAAGAATGTACATGGAGAGGGAAAGCTCAGTGATGGAGCTGACAGTAAAGATCCCTGTGCCTGATGACAAGCAGAGCTGCAGCCCCGAGCTACCCAGCCTCCTCTACCAGCCGATGGTGTGCCAAGTGCTCTCCATACAGACACAAGGAGATGTGGTTCCCACCCAAAACAGCTTCCAGGCTCCAGCTGGGCAGAACACTAGGAAAGCTCAAACCACGTCTGCAGCTATATTAACCATGCATTCATAGACACATACTAATAGTAGAGCCCCAAAACTGCTCCCAGGTTACTCATCCCGCATGTCAAGCCAGTCCTCGTGGTTCCCATAGGCATAGGGGAGAGGTGGGTGTCTTTCTCAGTTTCATAACAGTGCTGCATGGTGATGTGTAATAAATAAAGATGAAATGGAAGCAATCCAATCCGTTCCTCTTTGAGCAAAGTTCAAGGAAAACATTGCAGCTAGAGACTATAAGCAGACCCAGTAAATTTGTTCCCCCTGCCCCATTCCCCTTTTGTTATTAGGGTGTGACTAAGACTTTGCAGCATCAACTTTAGGTCTTCATTAGAGATGCTTGCTGTGAGCTTAAAGGATAGTTTGAAATCACATTAGAAATACCATAGGAAGTTGCAGCATGCACGCAGACATGACACAAACCTGTGAACTGGGCTGCCTGAAACACACAGCCATGGTCTCAGGGTTTTTCCTTTATCTTAAGCCTCAGATTCCTTCGGTGGTGTATTATCTCCTGTGGATATCATAACGAGGAAGGGCAGAGGAGCTCTAATAGACTGCATCCAGCTGTCCTAAATATTTATATTCAAAGGACTGCTTGACTTTGAGTCAAAAATGGAGAAAGTGGGGCTGTATTATAAGGAGAAGCTTCTTGCTCAGGCTACTGCTTAAGACATTGTTGTCTGACCGTGCTTTCTACCAAGCACTCGCTTCAGACGACTGAACTTGACCTATCCACCCATCATAAATTAAATTCTTTGATCTCATCTGTAACAACTCAGAGCCCCAATCACAATAGATCAAACCACAGCAGGGACAATGTGCTTATTCTTTACCAACTAAGTTTTAATTAGTAAACAGCACAGGGGAAGAATCCACCTTTGCAGAACAAAAAAGGAAAGAAAAAGCATTTAGTACTTGAAAGAAATCGCTGATAAAGAGCAGAGGCATCTTTCAGGGCTCTACATCCTTGTTCTGTTCGTCTGAAAAACCACATCATCTCCGAACCATTAAAACCAGGATGAATTTCACATTATAAGAAACCACCGTGGAAACAAACATCAAAAGGAGCTGGGGAGGAGGAAGCAGATCAGGTGGGAGAAAAACAGCTCGATGCCTTTTATCTGCATTTCGATGGCTGTCTGCCTGCACCCTGCTTTGGGCTGTGCTGGTCCCTGTGGTTCATCCTGTAAGCCTGGCTGTGGCTGAATCAGGCTCCCACACCTCACAGGGATGTTTATGTTTGCAAGGCAGCTGGGAAAAGCCGCATGGCTTCCATCATCCTGTCTGTTTTCTGTTTGTGCAGGGTGGATTTATTAGCACAGAGATCTTTCGGGTTCCCCTTTATACTAAATAGCTTCAAGTCTGCTCATCATTTCCAGGTGAGCTTAGAGAGTGGCTTCTTCCAGGCAGATATTAATGCTTAAGGTTTTCCTATCAGCACTGGCAATCATCAGGCAGGGATTTTCTGCATCTCGGGTCACTTTATGCCAACATAGGAGCAAAGCTGCTTTTGCTGGAGCATCCACATCTCCCTCCCTGCCTGCTGCCTTGTGTTTCACAACAGGGTGCAGTGACAGCTCCCTGGTCCCCTGGTGGGATGCTAACGTGCATCTCTTGCCTCTTCCTATCCCTCTGCTTTCACAGACCTGGCAGGCATTTTGTAGACCATAATGTGCAGGAGGTATCACTGGGGAAAAAGCACATGGACCGACATACATCAACCTTGCTTCCTTAGGGAAGCAGGTTAAACCCTCAACATAGCTCATTTAAACCTGCCTGACACAGGAAGAAGACAAGCCAAAACCAACCCAAACCATTTATGTGGTGTTAGCGCATCCCAAGCAAACAAATCCAAGCAAACAAGCAAGACACAAGCCCAAGGACAAGGATACTCCACTGAACCTCTCTGAGTATTGAACTCCTTGAGTTTGACCATTGCAATCACCCTTTGTGTCAGCAATGCCCTCACAGAGGCTTAGAAAATATCACAACACTCCATGTATTCTAAGGCAGTTTGATATTAAACCAAATCCCTGCTGAGCTTTGCCCTCATTTTTATCTCTCAGCTGCTTGAAGAACGATACCCTGTAGGTCCTCCTCTGCTATGTGTGATGTGGGATGGGACCCAACACCCAGGCAAGCTTCAGGTACAGTTCCCAAACCAGAAATGTTTGGATTTCCTTTCCATGTTTTAAACATCCACTCTTGGAAAAATATTTCATTTTTACGAGACAGATCACACGCACACCAATGACAGATTCCATTAAGAGGACAAAGATGACTGAGAACACAAGCGTGGCTCTTTCTTTAGATGAGTTCTCAGTTGTTCCCTTAGAAGTTACAAAACAAACAAACAGGGTAAAGTTTCCCCATTGAAGTCTGTGAGCACTGACACAGGATGAGACCCTGCCCACACTGCATCAAATAGCTGGCAAACAAGTCAAAGCGTGTGGCACACATACATACACGTAAGCCTTAGGACACAGAAGCAGCACCAAGCCCCTGGCAAATTGTGCAGCCACAATACCCAGGAACCACACGAAACTAAAACCAGCAAAACCCACCCAGAGCATGGGCAGGACTCAGCCTTTGGTTTGATGACAACTGGAAGGATCAAAGGGGGAAATCCACCTTTTCATGGATTTTAACACCACAACTTGCATCCATTAGTTACTGATAGAGCTGTAGTTGCTGGGCAGCTTTGAGAGCCAGAGGCAGACATCTGGAAGGACAGGGAGTTGTTTCTCCTTCTGTCACCACCCTCAATGGTGCCGAGGCCTCGCAGCAGAAGTCATTTTGTTGTTCAGTGGGATAACAAACAGTTATTGCCACCTACCACTACTCGCTGCCTTGTCAAAAGCCTTGCATATTGTGTGTGGTCCAGAGTTGGGTCATGCAACCAGCCAAAGCCCTCTAACTCCATTTCCAGTTCACATTACACTAATAGGTCTTCAGCTGGCCCTAGAAATTCCCAAACATCCCTTTCTACAAACAAGGAATTGGGTTTCTTTTGTCTTGCAATCAGGGGATACAAATTTTCCCCTTAACCACAGTTTAATTTATTCCTTTTGGTTGTTCCTGCCTCCACCTAGTGCAGCTGTCTAGACTGGGGGGGTGGTGGTGGGTTTTTTTCCCCTCTTTCTTTTTAGTTTGGGATTTTTGGAAACTGCCTTTGCTTCTTTCCGAAACAAGTTTATTTTTTGTGTCACTTTTTCCATTGGCAAGATATTAGGGAAGAGAGAGCTCTCAGAGAAGCTGCTTTCAGCATGAAAATGAGAAAAGGCTGCCTGCTTGGAGGGTAGGCACAAGGGGAGGCAGCTGAGGTAACAGTGAGATGGTCCCACACAAGTCAATGAAGGTTGGTTGCTGGCAGCACATGCTGCCATTGGGAAGAGCACAAGTCCTTTTCAAACCCAAATTTGCTTAACCAAAATGGGTTATGGCATCTTCTGACACCCTTGAACTAACCTCCTCTTTGGATGGAGCTCCATGTGGGAGGATGCTGACAGGACTTGCATCTGCCCAAGTCATGGCACCCTGAACTCTTCTGTTGGCTTTCAACAAGTATATACTTGCCAACGGGTCACCTGAGAGGCTTTAAATCACAGGTAACCTTCTCACATGAGCCTTCACCAACACTAAACGGTTCTCAGGTGCTTCTCAAGAAAGGGGGTCACAGACACAGCTTCTCTGCTTTGCTGTTCACCACCCTACAGCATCCTGGCTGCTGCCTTATCATGACCTTGCTTTCTCCTGCACCTTCAGATCAGCATTTACCCCACTCTTGCTCCTAAACATGGAGCCCCACTGATCTTCCCATCATTTTCCTGGTGTGTGTTCTCAGAAAGCTTTGGCAAAAGGGACAGCAGAATTCAGCCCCAAGTCCCCTCCTCAGCTGCAGAGTTCAGTCCCACTGCAATGGTCATTTGCTTCATTACCACTGGTTAGCTACCTTGCAAAGAGTAAGGACATGAAAACCCAGCATTACTTTTGTAACAGAAGAGGAAGACTTGAAATAATTGGATAAAAATAAGCCTGGTCCCTTATTTCTTCAGCACCAATTCTCAGCATTCCCAGCCCCCAGAGCAAAGGTTTCCCAGCTCCCTGTATCAGCACAGCTTTGGGGCGTGACACAGCCCAAATGCAGCAACACCAAGAGGGAAGAAGGAAAGAAAGTGCTATATTTTAAAGCAAATCCTGCAGGGTTTTAGATTGGGAATGGAAAGGTGGGGGAAGGCATTAAAACACACACACAAAACCTGAGAATTAAGCAAGCGAGACCATTCCAGTTGAGCTGTTTCAGCCATTGTCTTAAAACAACTTTAAACCCAATTGCTTCTTTTTAATGAGGTATTTTCTTCCTCTTAGCCACCCAAATCTAATCCATGATGTTAGTCCAACTCATAGAACTTAAAATCAGGACATTGGGGCCTTTCTTAATCCTCTTAACTTGCCAAAGGTTTTCTGATCACACACCTCTCCCTTCCTACTTAAGACTGGGGTTTTTCCACCACCCTTTGTCTTCTGTTTACAGCTGTGAAAAATTAGGATCCAAGCAGTAAAATCTCTACATAACAAATGAGCATTTAGAGATGGCTTGCATGTTTCATTGAAGGAAACCAGGCACATTTTCTTAATTATTTCCTCAAATCATATGTATCTAACAGTTCTCTGGCTCAGATACTCAGCATTTCTTGAAGAACATTCTTTAATCCACATTCTTTGGTCCTACTGAATAATTGCCTTCGAAAGATAAATCCTGTCTCATGCTATGGTCACTCTGCACCTCTCACATGATGTGGAAGGTCAATAAAGCTATTGTGGTGGGACAAGATCTCACGTGAAATGCAGGAATCCTCATCCTGCAGCTCTTACAGGTCATCCCAGGGTGATATCAGGGCTAACGGGATTTCTCATATGAAGAAGCTGGAAAAGCTTTGATCCAGCACTGATTGATTTCAGGACTTACAAACAGAGGCACACAAATACATCTGAGATTTATCATCCCCCTAAACTTGGATCTTGATCAGATCATGGCTAGACTAGCACAGAAGACTGATGCTACTGGCTATCTAAAGGAAGACAAGGGAGCCAAACTGGAGTAAAAACTGTCCATCAGGTTCTAAAAGGAACCTGGTGTCCTCATGAAGTTTGATGACCAGGGAGGGCAGCAGGTAACCTCAATGATTTCCCAAGTCCAGCCACTTCCAGCCGCTGGCTGAGCACTGGCTCCTGGGATCATTCCTTACTGTAAGACTGCACTGGAGAAACCAAGCATGCATTATAAATGTTTCCTATCACATCAGCAATACATGCTGACAGCATTAGCTGCTTTGAAGGTAAAATATGTTATGGAGAGCAGGAAGGGTGCTAAGCAATGCAAGAGCCATGAGTAAGTGACTGTCCACGGGACAAACTCAAACACATCCTGGTCCAAGTTATGTTTAAAAACAACAAGATCCCTCCTGCCCCTCTCTGCATCAGTCTTCTCAGATATGGGTTTTATTGAGTGGGCCACTCAGTTGAGATGAACTAGAAGCCAAGCAAAGGGCCTCAACCAGAACACAACCTGGCACCTATCCCAAGTTCCTTTTGAGTTTGGTTAACATTCCCCACCCGTCATTTCTCATGTGCATGTGCCACATCGCTTCCTGGTTCTGATTTGCCTGCTATTTGCCCCACGGGTAGGGTGTTACCCATCAAAACTCAAAACCCAACCAAGCAACCCCTCCTCCCCCTCCTCATAAACCCCACACCCATCTCTGAGGGATCCAAGCATCCCTAGCAGGAAGGAGTCCAGGAATTCTTTATGCACATAAGAATGTCCCCTTGCCACATCATAATCGTGTTTGCTACCAGTGCCACACACTGATGGTCTAGGTCAAGCTCCAGATGTTAATAAGCCTCAATAACAACTGCTCAGAGAAAATGTAGATAATTGGTCTCATACCTACTATTAGAATTAAAAAAACCCAACAAAACACGTGTCAAAAGAAAATGGGTAATTAAAAAAATTGCATCTTGGTTGCTTTTAACATTCTTTTCTACCAGCTAATTTTAGCTCTACAGCTGGAGTTTAAAGGCAGATACACATCTGAAGTAATCTGCCAACTTCCATGGGTCCTGCCCATAGCATGTCTTTCCTCCTTTGCTGAAAGTAACCATCTCAGGTGGCCTGGGATACGAGAACACACAGGGTTAATTAATGGAGGACTCAATATGTTTCCCTGTGCTCTTTCAGCTTTGGAAAAACTTGGATGATGATGGGCTTGCTGTGGTCAGGTGCTGACTGTAAAACAGCTTCCTTCTGTTTCCCCAGCGTTCAGAAGGTGTTTGGGTTGCTCTGTTACAAAACCATTACTATTTGGCTCATTGTCATGATTTGTTTCTCCTCTTTTACTGCTACTCCAAGTTACATAAACATGCTATCCTCAGAAGAATCCATGAGCAAAAGGCAGAAGGGCTCTCGGATGCCAGCCCTGCTCTCTGTAGATGCATTTCTTCCATTGTTGAATCACCATCATTGCCATATATGCCCTTCCAAAACAGTTTCCAGGCAAATGTTTATATTTTGCCATTGGATTGGCTGAAGGTTCTGTGAGGATCAGATATGGTCAGATTCTGCTGCTAGTGCAGATAGTGCAAATCCCCAAAAGATAAGCACGGTCAATTATCTGCAATAAACCACAGGAATTACATGCCAAGTGAAGAGTTTTGCATTAAATCAGGAATCAGAGTTGTATGGGCTAAACTCTCCATTAACCCCAGCAACCAGCAGCGTTATTGATCACTGTTATTTCCCATGGTATTTCAGTCTGTGCTCACTTCCAGTCACGAGAAGTTCATGTTATTACTTTGTAGGAATGTGTTGATTATCAAACTTGCTGCTTCATTGCACATACTATATTAACAGTGGCCTGCTAGCTGTTCCAGCAATGCTATGGGCTTCAGAGCACAAGTTAGCGATTTTGGATGCATGTTCCTAATGTGGGAATCCCAGACTGGTTTGGGTTGGAAGGGACCTTAAAGCTCCTCCAGCTCCAAACCCTGCCATGGACAGGGACCCCTTCCACTAGAGCAGGTTGCTCCAAGCCCCTGTGTCCAACCTGGCCTTGAACACTGCCAGGGATGGGGCAGCCACAGCTTCTCTGGGCACCCAGTGCCAGTGCCTCAGCACCCTCACAGGGAAGAGCTTCTGCCTAAGAGCTCATTTCAGTGTCCCATCTTCCAGTTTTTATCAGCACATCGAAATACCTGAAGCATCCACTTCACTACTGGTCTCAATTTCCATGGTGCACATAACAACTCTGCCCAGGCTCCATCTTCTGTGCAGTGGGAACTTCATCAGGTACCTGAAGGCAAAGTGAGAAGTTCACAGCATCACCAGCTTTGGTGACCATTCACAGTGTAAAGCCCACACATGGATCCAGAATTGCCATTGGCCTTCTTGGACATATTCTTAAAGCTCTTCAGAACAGGCACCTGGGCTCTGGAGAAGTGCTGCTGCAAGTTTGTTACCTGCGTCCCTCCAGGGGAGGCAGGTAAGACTGAATCTGTGAAGCCTCATATACACCCTGATGTCTTGGCAACACATCGTCTACACTTACTCTACCTGCCACTACCTCATTCAGCAAGGTGGCATCCCTATCTCCTCACCCCAAAAGCTATACATCACATGGATACATACAGTGAACACCCAGCAGGCCATACCATGGCCAACACTGCCCTGCTCATCACTTTGGTTTTCACTTGATTTCCCCTACAACAAAAAAAAACCCATTCATAGACACACACCTTGTGCTCAATCCATCCTTCTCAGCTTTCTCATTACATGTTGGGTTTTAACAGTCAAAGCTGTGAGGGGCACTTACTTATGATGCTATTTACAGGGAGGAAATTCATAAAACATGTTAAAACTTTACAAGGAGAGCAAGTCTTTCCAAAAAACTCAGGAGTGCAAACAAAGCTTCTCCAGAATTTGGTCGCTTCATGCAAGAAACTTCATCTCTGCAGGGCTTTGCACCAGTGAGAAAGGAACAACTTGAAGATGAGGAGTGGTATTTGTCCCTAGCGCACCTACTTTGTCATTTAGGACTTCCTCCAAGCTTTACTTTTGATGTAGTGTCCATACATGGCCTGCTTAGGTGAAACAGGCTTACCCTGCAGAGGACAGTCAGATGCTGGAACATGAAATAGCTTCATTTATAAGGAGAAAGGAGGCAGCTGGAGAAAAGGGGGAGAGAGAGGATGTGTGAAACCCTGAATCAGGCAGTTGTTACCCCAGCATTCTTGGAGCAATTGCCGTGGTCTGTATAATGTGGGTAGTTTGGAGCAGTTGTGCAGTAAATATTTTTCCCCAAGCACTTTCCACGCTCGAGTTTTAGGTTTTCAGAGGGATTTTTTATTTAAAGGAAAGAAAAAAAAAAGTTTTGTTGAAGGAAGATCAACGACTTTAATGAAAAAAGCCTGAGATGCAAGAGCAAGGCTATCGCTTGGAGAGTGCTTCCAGATTTACATAAATAACATTCCTGCTGCCTAAACATCTTGGCAAAGGCAGAGCATCTAACCCCCTCCTACTCTATTGGCCTCCACTAAATTCTGGAGAATATTAAAAACCCCTTGATGGTAACGTGTTCTCGGCCAGAAACAAATCATTAGTTTGGATGAGGGCATCAAACTGCATCTGCTTGTTCCCTGAAGTTCCAAGCACAAGAGATTTAGTAGGGAGGGGAGAGAACTTCTTTGATAGAGGGATTTAGAAAAACAGCAATTGATGTAATATTAAAGCAGATACAGATATGAGGGGATGCATCTTTTACAGACAAAGACACATGGGAATGGTTTGGTATAATTAAAAGTGGAGATGGGCTCAAGCTGTGGAGTTTGGAGGTGGATCTGAATGCTCGAGGTTCTCAGGTCAGAGCTTTGTTCTGTCTGCTGCACATAGCTAGGATGGTCCATACATCAGTGCTTACCAAGAGTCAGAAAGAGGTAAATCCAGGCTCATGTCTAAGCAAAAAGAAGGAAAGAAATGCTGCAGGGACCCTGCTTGGCTGGAAAAAAGGTGTGGGGCCAGTTAAACCCCTGGCACTGAGCTTGCACAGCTCCAAGAGCACTCCAGCATGCAGCAACACAGGGCTCTTCTGGTCCTGGCTGCTCCTGCCACTGGCAGAACTACCTGCCTCGCTGGCAGCGAGGAGGAGCGGTGTGGATGAAGCTGTTGCCAGTTTCTTATTCACCTCTAGGGTTTCTTGCACTGAAGGTATTACATTTTGGCACCAGTTCTACTCTTCCAAGCAAGCACCACATGGCCAAAGCCACCCCAAGCAACCACTCCATGGCAATAAGTGACTGACCCGTGAGAGAAGGAAATCTCTTTTACCAGGAAGAATGATGGATATTAGGGACAGTTGAGGGCCTCTTTTCACCCCAATCTTTGTGCCTCAGGGTTGTTCCCAACTGGCTTTCTGCTTCCTCAGGGGTTCTTCTTCAAGCCCACAAGAACATCTTGCTTGGATCTGCAGGGATAAATGATTTCTTGAAACATGCTGGTCTTAATCAGAGCTAATCTTCCATGACAGGGCAGAACAGCCTGGACAGCGATTGGATTGAGCACAGCTACCCTGAGCAGCACTCTTATGTCAAAATTGTGCAACCTAGGCTTTGATAGACTTCAGGGATTTTCTCAATGGCTCCTTATGAGCCCATTGGTGCCCCTCGTATTTCAATGACCACGATATGAACATTAAATGCATTTCCTTTCCCACAGCTGGATACTGTCCCGTTTGTTCTGAGACAGCCAAAGTGTCAAGTAAGCCAGATGAGGCAGACAATTTTTCATGCAAATCTGTTGACGTTAGGGTTTTTTAATATATGTCTTTTTAATAACCCGCAGATTAGCTCACAGAAAACCCAGGTCATTCACAAGAGTTCCTCCAGCAGGCCCTGGCATCGTTAGCTAACATTGCATAGGACATAGATTATTCTCAGACTAAAGCTTGGCAAAAGGACAGAGAGAAATGCCATGCAGAGGCAAATGAATGGTTTGTTGTATCTAACAGAGCTCGGGCTGGATGCTTGAGAGGGATGCACATAACCCCTGAATGTTGCAACCTCCAACCACTCTTTGTGCAACACAGGTGGAAGGGAGGAAACCAGATCCAAAGCATTGCATCAGTCCCAGACAGGGGGATCAGGATCTTGTCATAGATTTGGGCTCATTCCCCAGCACCTTCAGCATCCCTGGGCCTTCTGCACCAGGGTGGGCAACCCAAGACAGTTCTTCAGATAACATGCCACGGGAAGCAGCACACACAGAATCAGGGCTCAAAATGATTTATCCAAAGCCAAGGAAGCAGCCTGCTAAATCAAATATTATCACAGGTAGCCAGCTCAGTATAAGCGTAGAGCTCACAACTGACTGGATTCCAAAGAGCAGCTGATCTCACAGCCTAGGACCAGCCTCTGCTCAGCAAACACTGACTCATCTCAACAGACCTCTTGGAGCAAGGTAGAGATTTGAACAAACAAAATGCCTTGTGACTATGAAACACTGCACCACAGTGGCACCGCAGAGCCTTTCTTGCCTTTGGGGTTTCAAACCACCATTTAAATCCCCTTGCTTTTTAATGAGATGCTCAACAATAAAACAGGCTGAAAGGAGACACTGGCAAAGCATCCTGTGGTGAATGCCAAAGATGGTAAATGCCCTCCTGCCCTATTTTATGTGATAGATTTGCCATCAGTTAGGGATGCAAGGAGAGGATGCTGCCGGGAGGGGGCTGTCCACAGTAGAACCATAGAATACCAGGTTGAAAGGGACCTCGAGGATCCAGAGGCTGGAAACCTCTGGATTTTGTGCCTCTTTCCTGGGAAAGCCTGCTCTCAATTGGCACTTGGAGCACACTTTTTCTTACCTGGGGTTTGGTGAAAGACAAAAGAGGCAGTCATGGGCTACACATGGAGTCAGCAAGCACCACATAGACCCAAGGCACTAACACAGAGCAGGCCATTCCCCTTCCCCTAACATATATTTCCTGGGAATGGAGGGACCACAGGTCTCTGGATACCTTGGAAGCTTTGCCACTTCCTCCAGTTCCTTAAAAAATAAATAAACAAATAAATTACAGCTCATTTTCTGAAACTCTGATTTAAATAGCTGGGTTTGTAAACCCCAACTGCGTGATGCAGAGCAGCTTGACTTTATGTAAGCCTTATTATTAGAAACAGTTCACTGCTGAACTGGGAGTTCATGGGATGCACCTCGTCCAGAGCACAGGCAGAACCACCACATACATGCACAACAGCCTGGCTCACAGCTGTGGAGTTTGCTGCCTTTAAGTGCCTGGGGCAGATCCTGACTCAGATTCTTCCATGTTATTTTCCATGGGAGGAAGCAAGAGCTATTTTGCAGAGGGTCTGAACAGAGCAGATGCCAGCTTCTTGCTGGTAAATACCACTTCCAACCTCACTTGCAGGCTCCAACAGATGTTTCTGCTTTTCAAGGTAATGGGAATATTATGGACCATCTTCTCCTCCTCCTGTTCCCTAGGAGGGAGCAGCAGACCCAAAATGCCCTTAGAAACACAGTGCTGTTTCACTTGTCCAACAGCTTTCAATGGAGGGGCTCAAAATGCCTAATGAAGGGTGCGCTGGTGACTCCCATGCTGGGTAGCGAGCCCAGGGGTAGGTACAAAAGTGGGTTAAAGAAGATTTGGGAACCACAGCATCATTTTTATGCCTGTTTTTTGGTTGCCATTTGTTACAGCTGGAGAAACTGAGGAGGCATGTGAAGGATTTGCTGGAGGACACAGTGACTCAGAGCAGAGCCAGGACTGAATCCACACACAGGAGGTACTGGTGTGCCCATCATAAGACAACTTCCTTAGCACGAGGAGCCAAAACACAGTGTGATGGGGCAGAGAGGGAAATCCTTTGCCAGTGCAGACAAATAAGGAAGAAAAGGGCCTGATGTGCATCCTGAGCATCCGCATCTTTCCTCACCAGCCTCCCATGTCTCTGGGCTCTCAAACACCGGCATCTTCCCAGACTGCTCAAACAAACCATGCGTGTTGCAATGCTCCTTAAGCAAGCAGCAAACAGCAGCTGGGGAATCCCATTGACTCACACCTGCTTTAATTATTATTTTTCTAAGGGCCCAGGACTTAGTGAATGAGAATATTATCCCGTGGGGATTGAGGACACAATGGAAACAGGAAACTTGCAGAAAGCATTTCTGTGCAGATATTATCTCAGTGCTGTAGGACACGAGATTTGCTTAATTGCAGCCAAGGAAGTTTTAGATTACACTTTGCAATGTCTGCACCAAAGTCTCAGCTATCATGGGCAAGGCTCCTTACCTGGCTATTTAAGATCCGTGCCTTTCCCTGGCCGTGTTAACTGGAGGGGATTTGGTGATAATGCAAGCAGGTTCAGAATACTTCAAAGCCTTAAATTAAATGCAGGGCGTCACAAGCCACAATAAAGAATATAAAATTGCTTTTCTAGCAGATGACATCCTGCTTTCTCTCAGTGAAACACAAGCCCCTATTCAACGCCTTGGAGAAGTGCAAGAGGCTAACAATCCTGTTTCTGCTTCTTTTTGTGTGCATACATATGACCAAGACAGAGGCAATGCCTCCAGGCACCTCCCCAGCAAAATCCCTTTGAATTTTCCATGCCCATAGTCCCTAGAAGGATTCAAATCCATAAGAAGCCAAACATCTCTTCACTTAAATCAACTTATACCAGTAAGTCTCCAATCCTTTTATGTGACACACATCATGATTTTCAAAGATGGTCTAACTCCCCATTATCACTGCTTGATTAAGTCCACTTACTGAAAATGGCCATCCCTCTGAGTACTTTATTTTCTGGAGGGTCCCTGGTACTTGAGCCTTCAACAGTACTTGAACCAAATCCCACCCCTCATCCTTAAAAAAGTAGTAAAAAATAAAGAAGGCAAAAAAGGGGAGGAAATAGAGCAGAACACTTGGCAGTTCTATACAGCCCTAGATGGGCTCCTTTCACCCTCATCAGCATCTAAGAATTCAAGTTCCTGGTACTGCAGGAATGATGGAAATTGATTCACTGCAGGTTTGTATCCTGTGTCCCCAGGTTTTACTCCTTTGTCTTTATATTCCTACTCCCATTGCCACCAGCATTCTCAAACCATGGGTCTAGGTCATTGTGGCTTGCTTAGAGCTGTGTGTGAACCATCTCTACCATCCCAAGCTGATTGGTGCTTGATGGTTGAGGTGACCATCTATGAGCGCTCAAGCTCCTCCAACCTTGTCTGTGATGGAAACACTACAGGGGGGTTCCCACTGTTCACTCATTTGGCAGTTCTACTGCAATCTGCTAAGGATGCAGTTAGTACCTTGGGGACATCCCTCCCTTTCTTACTTTGTTGAACTGGGTTAGTGGGTCCAAACACATTGGGAGAGCTGATGGACAGAAACAAGTGCACACAAACTTGATTTTAGGGAAAAACTCAGGTCACCTCCTCAGTTCTGCACTGGAACTGCAGCGTGTTGTGTTCTGCTTCAGCCCAGCTTCTTACCACCACCACCACGAGGCCCCAAGGAAATGAGATCAACAACAGGGTCATACTGCAGCTGTCCCGGGAAGTGACTGTGGCAAAAGGGAAACAATGAACAACCAGGTCTCTGCATACCAGGGATCTCTCCAGTGGACCAGGGAGATACCAACTACAACCTCCAGCAAAGCTGGGCTGAAAGGTGCTCAAAGTAATCATCAAACCCATACATTAACCTGCCACAGTGGAAGAACTGATTCTAACACTGAAAGATACAGACTCCAACCACTGGAGCCCAGACACATCATTGACTGAACAACCCCAAACCAAGCAACTCGGCTTCCTTGGATTTCTGTTCCTTTAGGAATGATGCAAGGTTATCAAAACAGCAACAAGATGACTGGTTCAACAGTACAAGTCCTATGTGTCCACAGGCTGTGAATTACTACGTCCCATATACAATGAGTCAACAGATCACTAGCATAAGCTCCCCAAATCTCCAAGGCCATCATTCCTACCTCCAGACACAACAATTTAGAACTCAGACCTCAAAACTAACCAACCAAAGGAAGACTATAAGAGAGAAAGTGAAGAGATGTTTGTGTTTACTTCATTTTGAAGAAGAAAGCAAATCCAGTGAATGCTTCTGCATCTATTACATCTGTTCTACCAGATTTCCCTGCAACTGTTCCTCTTATTTCCCCAGAACAATAAAACCCATGAACTGCATGCCAAGTGGCAAGTGTCCTGTGACCTTCTCCAGCTACTAAGTTTGAAGCTACTGAGAGGTTTCGACAGCTACTATGAAATGATGCAACCAATTATTTCCATGTGCTAACTTCCAAGGTACCAAAAGAAGAACCATGGCTCAAGTAACAGGAGAAATGTAAGTAAGGATTAATTTTTCAGCCTCATCACTTCTTTTCTAGTGCTGGCATAGGCAAAATAAGGTGTTTCTACAGCTTGTTCTGTAGACTTGTGTAAACGTCTATGCCTTTGAATGTATCCTCACACCACAGTAAGGCTTCAATGCTCCCACAGAGGTCAAAGACCTTGAAGTGTTGCCGGCATTATCTACCCATGGTTATCTAGAGCACTGCAGTGGCTACCCACACATCCAGCTGTGTCCAAACAGGCACCTTCCAAAGAGCCAGAGCTCTGAGCTTCCTTTCTAAAGGTGGCATCACCAAGACCACTGGTGGCTCTGCTGCTGAAATAAACCTCCAAACAGCCAGAGAAGCATCTTACTTTTTCTCTAGGACACAGTCCCATAGGTTAACTATTGCTGAAGCTGACTTTCATTGGCATACAATTGGAGGTCCATACTTGTTTTAAGCTCATCCAGGTTCTGCCTGCTGACAACTCAGGCCAATCCTGTCCTCACACCCTCCCTCCTGCCAGCACCAGGGCTTGAACAGTCAATCCAGAAGCATCTAGCATTGTGTTTACCAGCCTTGCAATGGCCACATGGCTTTGAGTGCTGGCAATCCATGGAAACCCATGACTGGGATGAACAGGGGAGGGGAAATCTTACCTTTTGGCAGCATCTTGCCTGTTTGTCAAATTGAACTGCTCACAAATACCACTTGAGGGGCTAAACTCACTGGCTGCTTCCTGCAAACCCAGCCCTCTGCAAAGCTATACACAAGAAAGGGGTTTGAGTGGAGCTGCAAGAAGCAAATTCATTTCTCCAAGCCTCAAAATAAACAAGAATTCGTTCATTTTCCTTCACATTCCAAACCAAGCTTCAAAAAGGATCCTCTTGCATACAGGCAATCCATTCTTGTGGCTAATATGAGGAGATACCGCCTGCGGGAAAGCCTGCCTTCAATTGGCATGTGCAGCCATTTTAATAATATAAGATTGGTTTGATTTTGGTTTGTTTTCCAACTAAATCAGAAATACCTGGACATTCCTATGGTGACCCGAGCAGCTTTTCTGCAAGGCTTCCATCTAATTCCCAGTGTTTTTGTACCAGAAAGGAGACACAGAGCTGTTCTCCACGATTGCTGACTGCTATTGAACAAAGGTTACCATCTTATTTAGCAATAAAAAGGATAAAAATCCTTTCCAGTTTCTGCATCAGCATCATATAAGTCTTCTCTTAAAAGCCAAGGACCTGCTAGAATACTGATCATCGAAACATCTCAACACTTGTGCAGACACCATCACATCTATTATTACTTTAACCCTCATTTAGAGCTACAATCAGAAATGGCAATGAAAAATGTATCAGAGCAGTTGCTTTTCTGTAAATCACAAGTATCTTTCCACAATAAATGGAGCATATTCTGCTCTTCCTTTCAGCTTCCCCTTCCACAACCTCCCACCCCCCCAAAGCTCAAGCAGGCAAGAACAAGCCATAATGCAGCACAAAACCAAAATAAGACTGAAACCCAACAAGGCCACATTCCCAGGGAGAAGCCATGTGTGAGACAGTTTTGTTTCATTAT
Source organism: Agapornis roseicollis (assembly GCA_002631895.1). Lineage (NCBI taxonomy): Eukaryota > Metazoa > Chordata > Aves > Psittaciformes > Psittacidae > Agapornis > Agapornis roseicollis. The sequence goes on along the minus strand of NDXB01000474.1, from coordinate 209,850 downwards.
TTCAAGCAATGCATGGCCCCTTGGCTCTCACCAAGGTTGGCCTTGTCAGGCTGATATCATGAAAACCCCTCGTGCAGACAATCGCGAGACACTGCAAGTGTTTGAGACCCAGCTCATGGGCTCATGTTTCGTGTCCTTCCTTCCAACTTTTACACTGAAACAGAGCCCTTGTATCAAGCCCTTTTTCTGCTCTTAGAGGTGTTAGATGCCCAGTGCAGAGATTGGAGACTGTCAATTTGTGCACACACACACACTTCCGTTGCTCCTTACACTGGTCAAAAGCAACTTCTCCCAGTCTCACCAGGCCTATAGAAAACTGTATGAAATCTGATTGCAGATAAACAGTGATTGCACATTATGGCTAAAGAAATAACTCAGCAGGAGGGCATTCCAGTGTCTGGGTTTCAGCCAGTCATGCCTCAGTGCCCTGTACATCTGGTTGAGAAGACAGGTGCTTTCAGCTCTAAATGATACAGGATATTGAAAAAGCACCCACTGATATTAGGAGGGGAGCTGTTTGCTTTCCAAATAGGTCATCTTTGAGCTGAACAAGGTTTTAATATCTAGAGGGAATAATGACCTGATTTGTATCTCTGTTGCATAGTGGAGTACATACAGACATTAAGTAACCTGCTGTATGATTTAACTCTGCTTCCATGATAGCTTCATGCTCTTCCTGTGGAGAGAGCAAAGGGAAGCCTAAGTCCAGCATGCCAAAACACTTCACTGTATAGAAAGTCCCCAGCTAACTTCGTAAATGCACTAGCAATAACAAAAACTCCCTCATCCCAAGTCAGAGTTTATTAATGAGCTTTAATGTTTCTAAGCAAAGCAAATTGAAACAGTAAGAGAAGGGGAAATCGTGACGTTATTGAATAAAACAGCAAAAGAGACTTTAAGTGAGACTGTGCCATTCATGCACCTGCATTAAGAGGAAAGAGCACTTATCATTTGGTGAGTCTGGCAAGTGGCGTTGCTGAGCTGACCCTGGAAATCTGATGCTTGGGATTCAAAAGTCAAGTTAAATCATGGCTTTAGAGTTTAAAAAAACCCATTCAGGAACATGGTTGCTCTGCAGAGGATCAAAACTCCTGCAGTCAGACAGGAAGAGGATTGCTGGGAATGGCTGCTGAATGTTAATCCAACAAAACTGAAAGTGCCTTAAACCAAAACACTTTGGTTTCCAGCCACTGACCCTCTATGCAGCTGCACAAATAGCCAAAGGGAGCAGAACAGGGTAGCTGGGGCAGAGCTCCCTCCGTCCACACCAGCACACAGGAATCACAGCATAGACTGAAATGAGCTCTTACGCAGAAGCTCTTCCCTGTGAGGGTGCTGAGGCGCTGGCACAGGGTGCCCAGAGAAGCTGTGGCTGCCCCATCCCTGGCAGTGCTCAAGGCCAGGTTGGACACAGGGGCTTGGAGCAATCTGCTCCAGTGGAAGGGGTCCTTGCCTGTGGCAGAGGTTGGAGCTGGAGGAGCTTTAAGGTCCCTTCCAACCCAAACTACTTATGATTCACCTTCACAAGCAAGGGGATTTTATCATGTACGGCAGTAACAGTGCACAGATGCCAGCACAATTCTTTCTTCAGTACAAACCTACCAGGGACCTGGGTGTGAACAACCACTCACTCACCCTAAATAAACAGCACTGGTTACAAGAGACTTGTCCATTAACATGCACCCAGATTTATTCTGGTAAGAGTCTTACATGACACTTCCTGATGTTTATTTCCTTGGCTTTCATGGTTTCGCTGTCATGATAACTGCCCAGACTGCTGGGTGGAGAGGCCAGGTAGGACCTGGCTTCTAGTACATACAGAAAGGGGATAAACAAAAGCATACTCAGCTCTTCCCACAAATAAGCAAAACCCACCATAATAAATACTTGTTTAAACCTCATCCCATGACAAAATGTAATTGCTGGGTGACAGCCTGAGTCAGTGAAAATACGCATGAAAAATGGAAATATGGCATCTACTAAGCTGGCAAACAAAGCTATTTATGGGGTAGAAATTTGAGTTTAAAAGGAGAATAAAAGCAGTAACTTGGCTATTTTTCCACTCTTACAATCACTGTAGACCTTATCATCACTTTATACTTTACAGGTAAACTCTGCAGTGGCCCAAGTTCATGAAACTGCCTTAAGGTGCTGAAGTTCAACAGAAAGACAGTAACAATATTCCTTTACTGCTGCAGCCTTTTCACTTTTACAGTGGTAGCTCTATGCTTGCATTTCTTAGAAGGGTTTGATAAACCTATAGCTCAAAAAATACTTCTATTACAAAAATAAGAGGGCACAAGCACTGCATTGTCAGAAGCAATGCCCTATCTGAAGGGGGCCTATAGGGATACTGGGGAGGGGCCCTTCATTAGGGACTGTAGTGACAGGACAAGGGGTAACGGGTTCAAACTTAAACAGGAGAGGTTTAGGTTGGATATAAGGAAGAAATTCTTTCCTGTTAGGGTGGTGAGATGCTGGAATGGGTTGCCCAGGGAGGTTGTGAGTGCTCCATCCCTAGCAGTGCTCAAGGCCAGGTTGAACGAAGCCCTGGGTGACATGGTTTAGTGTGAGGTGTCCTTGCTTATGCAGGGGGGTTGGAACTGGATGATCTTAAGGTCCTTTCCAACCCTAACTGTTCTGTGATTCTATGCTTCAATTTCCATGATGCGTTGCTGTGCTAAGGTTGATGTTAGTCCTGAGGAGTGCAATACAAGGACAAATCACTCCATAGCAAATCAGGGAAAGCTGCACAGGGCAACAGCAAAGGATGGAGTCCCACAAGTGAAAAAGAGAAACTTCAGCTGAGCACAGCAATCTGACAGCACTTTTAGGTGGAGAAATAACAAAGCAGAATGAAGCTTTGGATGGCACAAAGATCCATCATCAGCGAAACCCAGAGCAAGAAGCTTAATTCGTGCAGGTCATCCTGGGGAAGAAAAGCGTTAGTGAAGGTAAGCAGGGAACTCTGCAGAGGTTACAAACAGTATGTGAAGAGGTAGCTTGTAACCGGAGCGGTGCGGAATGTCCCTGAAGGAGCGGGAGCTGGGGGAGACATGAAGAAGTTTGGTAATTTAACTTCATGGAATCGTGCTTTTTAAATCTCTCTTAACAAGGCACAGATTATGCCTTGTAAAATGTGAACATAATGCCTCTGACAGTAAAAGGGACATGAATACCAAACTCGTTCTTCCTATGAAGCACTCACTATCGCAGCCACGCAGCAGCTGCCTGTATAGCTGCACGCACTTGAAAATGAAGCCAAACACAGCTGCCTCGGGTAAAAACTGCATCCTGTGTTGTATTCTCAAACCAAACATTTCAAGAGGTTGCAGTTTTGTAGATGTATTTCATTTCCTTTGCACCACAGTAGCAACACCGGCATTCCCAACCCATCCAAACAAAAAAAATCAGCCCAGTATCTGTGTTTTGTGATAAAAGGTGTCCCTGGTTTTAGGTAGGGGTGGGCTGTTTTGCTCATCCTATAGGATTATAGACAGATAATAAACAGGGTTTGTACTTAGCCAAAGTGAAACCCCATCTATCAACTAACAAGACCAAAGCTTAGCAACCCAGGTGACCAATTCAGAAAGTTTAAGCAGCTCATTCAGACCTGCCAGTGGAAGAGCATCCATCCTGCAGGCACCAGATAAGACCCCACAAGCTCATGTGTGAGAGGAACATCCCCCATTACACACTGGAAAACCCAAGATGTCGGTTTCCTTTCCAATATAAAGTCTAAAATTCTTCTAAACTAAGCTATCAGCTACCAGTGTTATTCATCTACTAGGAGCTGGAATAGGGATGATGATCACCTCTTTTGGGTGTTTTTAAGACTTCTTCATCCCTTAAGCTGGGACTTTCAAACTTCTTAAACCACACAAATATTCCCATTAAAATGTTTATCCAAGATAAATATAGATCTGTTGTTTCTTCCCCTTGTTTTTAAGGTTTGAAGCTACACACACTCTTGCCTACCACTATGCTTTCAGCTCAAGTCACAGTACAGAAAGCAGACTGAACATCCAGGCACTTACATTCTAAGTTTCACTCCTTGTTACATGTGCTTTTGCTTGGTTATATCTCAGAAGCCAAATTTCCACCCCAGGGTACCCTTAGATTATGAGAAACCACTTCAATCCACATGAATGTCCTTGTGGAAGTTTCAAAGAGGTCCTGCCCTCCTATAGAGTCTGCTGAACTGCAGGGGGTTAGAGATGAAATTACCCAAACCCTTCCCATCAAACTTGGGCTGAAGCAAAACAAACCCTTCCCACTGGAACAGAGGCAACAGTGCCTGAAGGAGCAGATGGAGTTCTTTGATTCTGGATAATACCTAGCAACTTCAGTGGCTGCCCACATCTGATGGAGCTAAACACAAAGAGCCAGGCATCTTCATCACCAGAAGAGCCTGTTTCCAGTAGCTGCTCATGGAAGCAGGGAAAACACTTGTATTGTTTCTGTACTTTCCATCCAAGCACACTGTTCACTGCTCACCTGAATGACAGCTCCCACAATAGCTATTAAAGCCACCTCCTGCTTCTGCCCCTTCCCTGAGAGTTGTGCCACTTGTTTCTGGCTCAAAGCACCTCCTCTATCCCACTGTTTGTTCAGAGGCTGGAAGACCCTGCTCCTCTCTGGTTGCTGTTAATTCAGCAGCCATTCCTTTAGGATTGATGTGCTCTTACCAAATTATGTGAAGATTCAAGTCTTGGCCTCTCCCACCCTTAGTCATTGAGGACGAGACATTGTGAGTAGTCCACATCCACAACTGGCTCATAAGAGAGAACACAAAAGCAATTAATCTTCTTGATAGTGCAAAATCCCTCAGGATATTCAAAACTGTAACTCACAATGAAGTGTTGCAAAATGATACAGTAAATCTCATCTGCCTTTGTACCACAATGACAACACAAAGTAATGCACATGGAGAAAACCCCTGATGCCAAACAGACAGTGGCAGTGATGGAATTAGCTATTGCCACCAAGAAATCCTGCCGTTTTCACAGTAAGACTTTAAAAGCATCAGCACAATGTTCAACAGCTGTCACAAATGCACCAAGAACAGAGAATCCAGCAAAGTAAGTGATGGGCATGGGTGAGCTCTGTAAATCCACAGCTCACCCAAGCCCTGAGGGTGGCATTCCACTCTAGAATTCCCCTTCCCCGCATCTCAGGAGCTTGTAAGAAAACCAGAAGAGTAATAAACCCCAGGCTGTATGTAAAGAGAACAGCATGTGAATGACAACTGGAGGAACAGATGAAGAAACTATTGACCTTTTCTAACTTGTAACATGAAAAAATTAGGGAGAAACCAATGAAATAATCATTCAGAAAATGAAAGTATGTTTTCCTGCACAACAGGAATTTGATTATGGAACTCATTGTTGTAAGACATTGCAGATGCCAGATTACAAGTGGATTTGATGGAGTAGAGGAAGTCATGGCAGATGACGCAGTGAGGGCTCTTAAGGCACTGGGATGAGCAAGAGCCATAAGAAGGGATCAGAGATGCTGATTCATGCCCTCCTATTATTCTTCTCTATGTAACAACCACTGGCTACTGCCAAAGTGCAATGGGTCTGTTATGAGTGAAAAGCATAAACTGAGGCAGGAGCTTCTGGGAAGAGAGCAAGATGTCCATGTTCCCTGTGCTTGATCCCAGCCAACTGCAGGTGGTGCTTGGGACCAGAAAGCTCAATGGTACTGAGGGCCTCATTCCTACAGCCACCCCCCACTGCCTTTCCAATGGGAGAACAATAAAAACTGCAGTCAATTCTCCAAAGCTCTCACAAGATTCAGTCTCTGTGTTGTGCTGCTACTTTTAGACCCACTTTTCTTTACTAATCAACCTGCCCAGGTTTTGCTTCATTAAGTTTGAAATCAACCAACGGGCAAGTAAAATCCCTCTTGGTCTTCTGAGTTGTCTGTAATATCCAAAACCACAGAATCATAGAATAGTTAGGGTTGGAAAGGGCCTTAAGATCATCCAGTTCACCCAGTTCCAACCCCCCTGCCATGGGCAGGGACACCTCACACTAAACCGTGGCACTCACAGCTGTCTCTCATTACCTTCCAGCATCGATGCTGAGCCTCTCATAAGGACTCTGCCTACATGATACAACTGAAGGTAGACATCAAACTCAACAGAAGGTACTGAATTGAGTAACCAGAAATCATCTTCCCTGCAATACAAAATGCAGGAGTCACCCTTCTCAGAAGCTCAGCACTGCAGTGTTCTTCCAAACCACCTGTCAGATGTGCAAGTTGTCTGCTGTTTCCTCATCTTCCCCTCATGGAATTTTTGGGTGTTTCGATACTCCCACGAGCCTTCCTATATGTAGAAAACAATCCAAAGCTACCCATTCTTGTATTTGATAGTAACACAGCTCAGGCAATGCTCTCCACTCCCAAAGTAACAGAGGTTAAACCATTTAATGACACCAGGTTCAATTTTTCCCTCCCACTTGACCATATAGCTCTCAGTCCCCCACTATTTCCTTGCCTACAGAAGTTACCAGAAATCTTGATCTTGAGTCATATCTTGCTGTTACTCATCCTTAATCATGTTACACCTAGACTACTGAGCTATCTGCCTAAAATATTCCAGGAACTCCGCAGCTCACTTGAGCACTCTGGGTCTGGAATGCTTTGGCAAAGAAACATCTCATTTTCCAGGAAACAGATGATATCATCCCATTATCTGTCAGCTGCGCTGCACTGACCATCATCCCAAGTTTCACAGCTCTCCACTGATTTACTCTCATCCACCCACTTGACTCCCAACATTCGCAGACGCAAGAAGCTGCAACAGTTTGGGTTAAACTCTGCTGGTTTCAAGTATTTAGCTAACACCAAGATGTATCCCTACAGATTATCTTTGCTTTCCTTGCAGAAGAGGATGGGTGAGCCCTGACCTCCTTCAGGACTCTAGAAAGGCTGTGGTCCTACACATTTGATTGAGCAAATCTATTTGCATCAGAATTTCACCACAACACGAGCTTATTGCATGAATAGTTGCCAGACAGAGTTCTGCTGAGCCAATTTTGAGCACAAGGTTTGGGGAGAAAAGCAGTAAACTGGGGACTGTTTCTTCCCCTCAATATTTAAGTCAAATTAATAGGAAGAATCTCTCCCTACAAATCTTGCCTTGCCTAAATGCTCAGACCATCACAACTGTGCTGCACCAAATGTGGTGGTTCTATAGCAAGAGACCTGGGAGATGCAATGAAAAGCACTCAGCAAGCACATCTTGGTGGTTGCATTCTGCAAAGGCACAACTCACTTCTGAAAATCCAGTTGTGAGAAAGGCAAGGACACAGGAACAGATCAGCAAGAGCAGGAAATGGGTTTCTGATTTCTTATCTCAGAGGGTTATGGTTTTTTGGGAATAATTAAATGGAGTTTATGAGTTCAGGAAAACTAAAACACAATTATTACAAGAAAGCCAAATGTGCTGGGTTTTCCTTACCTCGTAACAGCAGCAGCATCTGGATTCTTGCAATGCGCAAAATGACAGGGAATGGTAAGGAAGCCTGTGATTTCTTTTGTGGGTTTTAATTCTTTATCTTTCCCCCCTACAGAAGTGTGTGCATAGAGAAAAAACTGCCCTTTGATCAGGACAAGAAAGCATTGCATGCTCAGGCAACAGTAGAGATCCTGCTTTTTCATCACAGGTTAAATCCAAATACAGCAAAATATCACTGGGACAATGATAAACAAACCATCATCAGGCAAGCAAATTGGGTCACCAGAGCCGCTGCACCTACCTCACTGCCATCTTTCCCGAGATGCTTTGCAGGACAGGAGGAAAACCTTGGGAAAGCACCGGAATGAGATAATTCACTCAAACCCATATGCTGCAAGCACACAGTGATCCAGCATACCGAGTTACATCAGTCACCAGTGCAGCCACACGGCTCAGGAGCATCCCCAGCACACAGCCACACAGAGTAATGTGGTTGTAAGAGTGCTTCCTTACACGTCCTGTTGAGGATGCCTGCACAACCACCACCACCAAACAGCAGACCATCATGGTGTTTCATACGACACCTAAGGCTCATATTAGGACAATGAACCCAGCAGCTGTTTTAAGGAGAGTCTGTTTAAATTATTATTTATGGGTGTATTGCATCCTTCAGTTTTTTGTTTCACCCTCTTGGAACAAACTACCTTATTCACACCCCTACTGTCCACAGCTTGTCTGGAGAGCTCCCCTGCCACTTGAAGCCAGCTGGTGTGACTGTGAGCAAAACACAATGACTCCTATTCTGGATCAGCTTTTACAGTCCCACCCTGGAGGTCTTCCTCCTTTATCTCCAACTCTTCCTTACTTCTTTTCAACATCTGGGTAGCTTTCCTGAGGCTCCAGAAATAAGTGCACACTATACATCCTGTCCCGTCCCCCCCAACATATTGTAATGAATACAGAAAACACATGCCCTAGTACAATTTATCTCGTGCAGAGCCATTATCATCAGCTTCCTTCCCTAGATGGAGTCAAGTCAAGCTCACAGGCAAGTCTTCCAGGTTGCACATGCCACATGTCTCCTCGCTCCTTCTTCCCCTCTCTTCCTATCAGGGGACTATCCTTCCTGCTTACCAAGCTCAAGGAAAAAGAGCCCAACTTAGGAGATCTCTTGAGATACCAATCTGCCTATTAGAGTCATTTGAGTCATTTGAACAACTCAGAAATCATAGAAACCCAACAGATTCCACCAATTCCCCCAGCACTACAGCACCTTAGGTTTCCCAGTAATAAAGAGGTAATGGCACTGATGGAACAGTTTGTAAGCTCTCCATCCTGTCTCAGCTGAGGAATGGAGGCATTGCCCAGGGCTCTCATAGCTTACACCCATCACTGCAGGCACAAGGGGTGGAAATCACCTATCCTGCAATCTCAAGGGCTAACTTTACTGTGAATCCAACAGGTTCATTTACACAAGGAAACCAAGCTTGGACACACTGGTCAACATGCTTTCTGTCCTTTTTCTTTGTGTTAGAAGCTACAAAAGCTGCTAATCTCTTCCAGTTCCAGCTAGACTGGCCCTTTCATGCAGGCAGTACATGTTTGATGTCTTCAGTGCTTGAGGTCACTTGATCAAGTCAGTGGCTGATACAGATGACAATGCCGGAGTCTCCTAACATGGGCTATTCTTTGGCTCTTGTGAGTTGGTTTTATTCACAACATAGAAAAAGCCTTCCTAATGCAGGGAAGCTGATGGTGAAATCAAAGTGGCTGATACCATCTTGTTTCTCTCCTGTCTCAGACCCAAGCCAGAAGCCCACCAGCGGGGAAGACCCACTGACTTTGCAGGCTTTGGTATAAAGCCTTGGTAGAGAGAACTGATGGGGGTCAAGTTTTGGAAGCATGGAGGTAGCTGACAGATCCCAGAACATGACAAAGCACTTAGAACATTTGCATACAAATGCCATTTTCTTATTGCTTCATTCACTGCTCGTAAATCTTTTTAACACACCCTTCCATTCTGCTATTACAAAAAGCATGAATGCAAATAAGTGCCTGAAGTGAACTCAAGCAGGGAACAATCCATAAGGATAATACAGGGAAATGTGCCTAGGTTAAAAAAACCCCAAATCTCAGTAAGAAATAGTGGCTTGAGGGAAAAACTCTTGGGATTCAAACAATTGTAAATACACAGCCCTGAGTTACAGAAGCCAGAAGGCAGAATTCAGAATGGAAATGTTCAAATAAAATGGACTGCTAATTAAGAGCAGACTTCATTATAGAGATTATACATCTTTAAAGACTCTACCAGCCCTGAACATTTTCATTCCTGCACACAAACTAGCAAGCTACAGAAAAACACTTGCGGTCTGAACCCATTGGTTTCTCATCCCTCCTTACCCCGATGGCCATTACACATCTCTTGTGTTTAGTCTGGAAAACTCAGGGTCAACCTTTGTGGGTAGCCATGAGAAAGGAGTGGCTGCAGCAGGGCCGGATGACACTGAACCCAGTCCCTTGTGGGCAAGGGCCATGTGAGATCCAGCACCGACTACCAGGCCTCCAGTGGGCCTCCTCATTCTACTTAGTGAGAGAGATGCAAAACCAACTCAAAACCCATGCCCAAAGTGACCTTGTTGAAGGATTATCTCCAACATCTCTCCCATTCCTTGCATTTTTAAGGAAAGAAGTACTCTCAATAGTAGAAATGACAGGGGTTTGTCCAGAGAGATGGAGCACTGAGTTCCATGGATACAGACTGGCATATCATTAGGGACAAGAAGTACCTTGTCAGATTTTAACTCTCAAGAAGTAAACTCAAACTTTGACGTAAGAAAAAGAGTATTTCTCAAGTCATGGCCTTGTCTTAGTCCCATGATTTGCCTTGCTATTGCCACCTGCTTTTTGAGAACAGTTTAATACAAGAAGCACATAACCAAGTGTTATATACACCAGAATTACCATAGATAACATTATTTCTCTACTACTAAAAATGTCTCAGACACATGCAGTTAGTCCAGTGTTCTGTACTGGACTGGCTTGATTTACTACAATAACCTGACAGGCTGAACTCAAAGATTTTTCTGAACTTTGGAGAATTGCCTTCCTGTTGAGCATTGGGTATCAGATCTCTACAAGTCATGTCCAAACCCAGGTAGACCTCTTTTATTGTCACATTAGATTGCTCTTTAAAACTTCTATCTCAAGACAAAACAATCAAAAGGGAAAAAAATAGACTTGACACATAGTCCCAAGTTGTATTACCTGAAGAAAAGCTGCTGGGATCAGCTATAGCTCAGCAGAATGAGTTATGGAGAGCCAAGTTTGAATAACTTGTGCAATCCATGAATGGTCAAAGAGCTTTGCTTTACAGCTTCTTTTTGCACAGTAAGAAAAAGTACTGGTAACTGACTGGCAGCAAGACTCTATCAATGATTTACACTGAATTCAGTGCAATGCTTGCAAATCTGATGGCAACTTAAACGTTATGAGAAACCATAGATTCTTTTGGCACAAGCAGCCCAGTGATGCAATCAATGACAGTTTTATTCACGCAGATGAGCCTATTCTATATCCCTAATACAGCTATAAAACCACTGCTCTTGTTTTCAGCACGATGCACCTTTTTCACACCATGTTGAGAACAGGGAACCTTTTGCTCCTGAAACACATGCAGCATGAGACTAAGAACAGACACGTTTTCATCTCTGTATCTGCTGGAGACTTTTGTTCTTCTGGGCTATGCTGTCTCCAAGACAAAAAGCAAAAGAAGTCTTCCTCCTGAGTACACATGATCACCATTCAACACACAACCAAAAAAGAAGAATGAATGTTCAAATTCTTACTTAGAAGAACATCAGAAATTTTGTAGAGACACAAGGAAATCAGTCATCACGATGAGCTGGTTCCTTCTTCTCTCACCCCAAAGAGAACAAAGCATTAATTTTTTTTTTCAATTAGCTAACAGTAAGTTTTCTTTGTATGGTAGATTGTTACTCTTACAGCTATGAAGGACTCAGATCACACAGCATTACCGCCAAGAATGAGTAATGGTCTCATTTTCCATCTCCAATATGTTGTAAGAGCCAAGGGCAAGCCACTGACACTACAGTATTTGGACTTTTAGTTTTGCCTTCTGCTCCTGTCAAAGGCCCACTGTTGAAAGCCTCCAAAACAGGACTTTATAAAAGCATCTTTACAAGGTTCAATAGAAATTCAAATGAACTTATTTCCTTTGTGATGGATTTCTGAGTCATGTCTTCTAAGGGAGGGGAGAGGAAATATAATCAGAAAAAGGGATTATTCCTATGCTAAAAGAGAGAGCAGATCTACACCAGTCATCTTTTATCTTGTCATCTTCCTGGCCACAGTATTGTGAAAAGCCCACAAGCAGAAACAGCAAGAAACATCAGTGAAATACTGTGCTCTTTATATCATTAAATCCTGAAATGAGAAGGAAGGGAAACTATAGTACCTTTCAACCCTGTCATCCCTTCTGGATTATGCAAAACCAGTAATTCCTGATAGCGTAGGAAGCAGCATTCACCAAACAACAGAGAACTCATTTCAGCAGGTCCTTCTTGACTGAGCTGACAAAAGCTGAAAGAATCCACCACAAGACCGCATCTGTCCTATGGTGAGACATCAAACAGTCCTGCTACCCCCTCCCACAAACTTCTTCATTGGGCTACACCACAGCTCCCAAGACAAGGAAGTTGAATGCATGAGGAGATGGGTGGTGGGGTTGAAGGAAGATTGTACCTAGTCCAGGGTCCTACCAACATGCCAACAGGCATGCAGCTTGGGTAGCCACAAGTTCCAAAACTCATTGGTGCCCCTCTGCAACAAGTAGTGATGTGCTGTGCACTCAAACAGGGGTTATGGTTTTATCTTCATGACTTTTGAACTCTTCCCTTCAAGAAACGCTTTCTGGGAATGTGCTTATCTGGGAGCTGGCTGTCATCACACCAGATACTGGAAAAGTAGTGCTTTCTAGTAAAAGTTTTAAAAAAACCCACCTAAAACCAAATCCCTTTTTCTCAAGTAACTGAAAGGAAGGCTGATCTGAACATCTAATCTGCACATTTGTTTTGCTTTCCATTGATAAGAAAGAGTACTTAGATGCAAGGGTGTCAAGCAGTATGAATCATCTTTAAAGTATTCAGTTTAATTAGTTAAGGCCAAAGAGGTTTAAACAATGTCACTGAAATCTAACTCTCTGTATTAACCTCTGTCATAAAGCAGAGGAGTGAAATCAGTAAAAGTGAAAAAGTGATGGTTTAGTTAAGCTTATTTGTTACAGCCACTGCTCTTGAACAAAGTGATTTCTATGGCCATGAACCTCCGCACAAGAAGTCATACATGCAATACATCATTCTAGGGGAAGAACTGTACTGTAACCTCTCCTCTGTGCACTGCAGGAATAAAAGGCAGCTGTGACTAGCTACTTGAAGAATCAATGTTACTTAAAACATGACGTCTCTACGGTGCGGTATGTTCTGGTAAGACAGATGAGTCAAGGGAACTTTGCTGAGCATCAGCTTATCTTTTGTCTTTAGGAGAAATCACTACACAGAGATCAAGAGCAAGCGGTGGAGCTGTACCCAGACTTCATTTATACTCTCTAGTAAACCCCAAAGTTTTATAATAGGATACAAAACAGATATTCAGGATTTCAATTCGAAGTAGGTCTTTTTTCTTGCAGAATAATTGATTTTGCTGATGCTATATTTAGGAAAAAAGAGATGGGGAGGACATGGATGAGGGCAGGACACAAAAGCGATGAGGCTTTAAAAACAAGTTGTGTATTTTCTTCTGCATGGACAAAAAAAGACAGCACTTAAATGCTGTCTCAATTCACCATCAGGACAACTTCATGAGTCAATGAGAGTGTTTCTTCCACCACCAGCTCTTATGCAAGGAGAATTTTTAGGGGTGAGCAATCAGAGCAATCTCCAGTTTCTGCCTTTGAGGCACTTTTGCTTGGAGTGCTTGATGTTCTCTTGACCTAGAAGATAGGTGGGAGGGAAAAAACCCCAAACCAAAGTCCATAGACTTTTAATGTTCTTCTCTGGGCAACCAAGGGCATTGCTTCTTGAATACTTCACACACAAGAGAATCCTCCAAAGAAGGTTTGGTTTTATAGTGCCTAGTCAGAATCAAACAGCTTCAATGAAGACCTAGTGGGTCTATACCATGCAAATGTTTGATGAAGACATGGCATAAGAGATGACAGCCATAAAAACAACGTGGGGAGTGAGAGACATGAACTCTTTAAGCCTGAATTTAAAGAGGAAGTCTGAACAGTAATCATTCACTATCCCCTGATTATACAAGAAAATGATATCATCAGCAAGATGAAAGACTGTACAGAGAGACAGCAACATTCATTACTTCCCAGCTGAAATCAGAAAGACTCAACCTGGAAACAAAAGCTCCTCTGCGGTACGGTAATTAAACACAGAAGTGGAAGAAGAGAAAAGGCTTTTGATTTGCCATCATACAGATCTTAAAGGTGCATTCAAACTTCTTTCCTGAAGATAAACTTTCATCCAGTTACTGGAATAAAGTATTTGGTGCAAGTGGATGGAAGTGGGGATTTCCCTTCTGGTCTCCTACTACCCACTGAAGAAATGGGACCTGTCCACACTGAGGTTAGTACTTCTGGTTGTCTATAGTCAAGGTCATACCACCTTTGGAGCTTTAGAACAGCATTTTTGTCTGTACAACACCTTTGCCCATAGAAAAGGCCATGTGATGTTAAGCATGACACTTCTGCTAGAGGAAAGAGCTATTCCTACTTGCTGCCAACGTACGTTTCTGACTCTTAGCCACAGGCAAAGAGTCTTTGTAGTGCAAAGCACAAAGTATTATACAGTCCAGATGGATCTCATAACAATGACAACCAAATTCTCACTGGAGGGATACAGCTTTGCATGGCATAATTCACTACAAGTGGAAACTAAGCAAGCCAAGAGAAAGATATAATCTAATTATTGCTTGTTTCTCAGGACTGAAGGTGAGAGGGGAAATTTAAAGGCAAACAATGCTGTGTTGCTCAATATGGAATGCTGCAATGTAAAGAGGTGAAAATTACAGCGCTGCAAGAAACATGTCAATTTTCAATAGATATGGCACTGACATATATTAATATTCCTGACAAGCCAAGAATGTCAGATTTCTAAGCACAATATGAATCACATTTGAATTAAGAACAGCTGAGCCTGCACAACAGATATGTGTATTTATGAAGCACAGGAAATATTAAAAGCCAGCAAGTTCTGCTGTATATACGAATATAACTTAGAACTGTTATACCACATGTATCTGGTAAAAAGCCACCTTATTGACAAGACAACTATAAATTAACAGAGAGATAAGATATTGAACATCTGGGCAAAATGTAGGGGCCATTAAAAATACCCTTTAAAACAAGGGGTCTGCTCTCCTGAAGAGCTGTTCTCTCACTGAGACAGAAAGAAGGCCACAGATTGCAACAGCAATTCAAGTTCAGCAAAGCTTTTCTTTGCTCAAAATGGTAATTTCAAGAGTTTTGGCAACACATCTTGAGTGGAAAAAAAAAACATTGTTGTACCCAAGCTTAGGAAGAAGGAAACACAAAGCACAAGAGCAGCTCAATTAGCAGCAGAGGTTATCTGAAGCTATTTAACATGTAAGACTGAAATAGCCCGTATCAGGATCACCTTCTAAAGAAGTCTTATTTAGAACTGTTTAAAGTGTTTTCTAATATTGGCTGATAACAACTGGTGAGGCTCCTCAAGAAAGCAATTTAATATAATTCACTTGGACACCAACAAATTAAAAGCAGAATTACAGGCTGTAGTATTAATAATGCAGAGAGACCACTGTAAGATTTTGTTGGGCCCTTGGTTGGTTTGATTCATTAAAATAGTAACTGAGAAAGAAGTTTGCTAAGCATTTTTGAGTCTTAGAACAACAACATGAGACAAATCAGTGAAACATTGGAATGAAACATTGGAACTGAAGCAAATGAAAATGCAGGATAAGGTATTATGGTTTTATAAAGAAGTATTGATTCCTTAAGCCAAGCAAGCAGATGAAAATTAAACAAAAACATAGAGGAGTCCTGAGCTGTACCACAAACACTAATGCCACTTAAGATTTCTCACTTATATTAATAACAGATCAAGAGCAAACTGAACTACACTGCTTAAATGTGTCTTCTCTTCCCCAACCACCACTCAAGGAATATGTTATAATTATCACTGCCACCTTGAATACTATATCCCCCAGTCTCCTCCTCCTCACTGTTTTGGTTTTCAAGCTACTCTGCCCTCCTATGGTGAAGAAATGGTACAGAAGAGGCTGACATTGTGCCAGCTACTAGAAGGAAAATTAACCCCAGCCAAAACCACGACAAAACTAGTACCCCTGCACCAGGCAAAGGAGAGAGGGCACAGCATGAAGAATGACACACAACATCCACAATATCCCCAAATAACAGCAATGGCATGTTCCTCTCATGGAAGAATAGGATGTTTAAACTGCCAAACACGCTGAAATGACAACAGTGAACATATTTTGGACAATGTCCTACCTCAGTCCTGCTCTATACAACTCAATTAACATTTGCTTGGTAACTGCTTCCACAGCATCCCATTGTTTTAACTACACAATCTTAGGTCCATGCTCCTGGATGTCAGCTCAGCTGGTACCCACTTATATATTCAACTTAAACATGTATTGCATTCTTTACATTTATTTCATTCTTTTCAGACTCTGCCTAAATATCCTTCCATACACTTCACCCAGGCTTTTTCCTTCTTTCAGATGCCTTACAGATAAGTAAGAACAAAAAAACCTCACAAGCATCAGATGTTTGTTAACACATGCAAGAAACAGAAGGGTGAGCTCCATCCAGCCAAGTACCTGCTTTGAAGGTCAACCTCAGAGATTGTGTAACAGTTCTGTTATGCTCTCTCTTCCTGGCTCAGTTTTACAAACCTGTAATCACAGCACTACAAGGCAGGAACATGAGTGCAAATCCCCATCCTTAATTGCTTTGCCTGGTTCAGAGTGGGAACTTTAATTCAAGTCTTCCTCTCTTCAGGAGGGTGCCTGAACCATCAGAAAACACTGATTTTTTTCTGGCTCACTAACCATTAAATAGCTCACACAAAGTAGAAAAGAAACTGACACAAATACTCATGCAGATTATTTTATATTAAATACATTCAAACTTCTGAGCCCAACAACCCACATACCAAGCATTTCTCTAAGATCAAAAGCCACATTTTCTGCTCTCTCTCACACACAATCCCACATCTCAACTCCAGCCTCCTACCAAACATCCTGGGCATTTTATTTTCAGACTGAGTGCTCTCTAAAAATTACTTCGTTTTGCTTCCTACCAGCTACATTAAAACCCATTATGAGATGAGTAATAGCCACATAGCTGGGGGATGGATCTCAAGTAGAGTTGCTTGAGACAGGCATAGCTTGGAAGTCACATTTCAATAACCCATGTCCTGCAGCTGGGCACTCTGAGGTCTGAAAAAGATCAAGCTTCATGGGCTAAAGCTGAATCTAAATTCCTATTATCCCATGCAAACACTACAGTCAATTAGTAACAGATGAGAACCTAAAAATCACACAGAACAGTCTTATAGCTGAACGAGACATACACAAGTAGCTTTTCCCAGCCTCACTTTACGCTCAGATACATCAGTGACCAGGGCAGCTCTGCTTCAGCCAACAAGATACTACTCAAATCCTGAACCTTGTACTTCCAAACACATCATGAATGCAGACTGCTGGCTGTAAGCAAGCATTCAGCAAAGACCGTAAGAACCTGCTGTTCCACTGCCTTACATAAAATTTAATCTGCAATGGCCTTAAAAGTCAGTCTTTAAAATAAAATGACTTCACATTTCATTGCAGATCTCCTTGAATCTGCTGTATAAGAGAATAGGCAGATACATTAAGGAAACCTAACAGATCTTATCTTCCTCAGGATACAAAATGGACAATTAAACTGAATTGCCTCCCACCAACTCAGGAGGACATATCAAAGCATTTGAGCAACTCAGGACATGTTTTTAGAGGTGAGAAAAAAAGGTCTATTGATTACTTATAAACTTAGCCCCAACTGCGGAATCTCTGTTAGTAACTCCCTCACAAAGCATTTAGCAAATCTGTTCCCAAAAATACTCTCCTCATTAGGCCATGAAGCAAGGGGCAGGACTGCAAGCTGGCCATCCAAATCCATTATTTGCTCTTTCACACTAGATTACATGTTGAGTAACCACCACCTTCAGTGGAGCTACACTTAAGTCAGAAATGAGGACTGCATTTTAGCATAAGACTTCCATTAACTCTTCTTTACGTGTGAGAGAACAGGAAAAGATGATCTTCTGATATAGTTGGAGAATACTAAGACTGCAAACAAACTACTTTTGCAAGTCAGAAGAGAAGGATTATGGCCAATGTAGTGGTCTTTAACAAAAGAATAGATGCTCTTTGTTGTGCCTCAGTTTTTTACAGACTTCAATTTTCTCTTAAAAGCATTCACCCTTGTATAACCTACTGCCCACAAGCTTGCTATTCGTGCATGAAGACAAGCCTTAACAACATACAAAACTTACCTGGGACCTCACAAAGAGCAATCTGCAGCACTAGAGATCCCAGATGTGGAGGAAACAGCTGGAGTTCTGACTTCTTCATGAGACAGCTGGAGATTTCTCAATAAAAGTCAATGCAGCTTTCCATCCCAACTTTTCCCTGTTCCAGCTGCATGTTGTAGATCCCTGGGGAATGCACTGGCTGAGGTATTCCTGGTAGCATGGTTTCATGAAGTAATGTACGTATCTGGTTTGTTTCTTATTGTCATGGGACTAAATCACATGCTGAGCTTTACTTTGGCTAATAACATAAGGAGTAAAACCATAGAGAGGACATTTAATATGCCAGTGATAGAGGAAAAGAACAAATTTTAGCCTTTCAATACTATTCTAGTTTGAAAGAACAATATAAAACCTTTGACTTGGTGGTAGCCCCAACCAAAATTGAAGGGAAGAGACCAGAGCAAAGAGAATTTAAATGCTTCAGTCCAGGCTGTTTCAGGTTAAGACATAGCACAGCCTGTTCTTTGCTCATTTTCATCAGCTCCAAACAAAGGTTTTGTCATACGCTATGATGAAACAAACTGTTTTGCCATATAAAATAACTATGCTTCCTTTTTGCACACTTACACCAATATATGGAAAGACTGAACATTCTAAACAGGTCAGTTGTCAACAGCTTGTAAATCGGGGGGGGGGG
>NDXB01000474.1:176843-190072 GCA_002631895.1 Agapornis roseicollis | reverse complement strand
GTATAAAGAAAAAAAAAAAAAAAAAAAAAAAAAAAAAATAAAAAAAAAAAAAAAAGAAAAAAAAAAAAAAAAAAAAAAAAAAAAAAAAAAAAAAAAAAAAAAAAAAAAAAAAAAAAATGTTTTAACCAGGTTTAACTTTGCTTTTTCTTCTTTAAATTCAAACTGACCCAAAGCAAAAACTTTCATTGCAAAGAAAGAACAAAATACAGTGTGATACTGGTAACGCAGCATTGCATGGAAGCTAAGAGTTTTGGCCAGGTCACAAGCTGCTCTTGTCACAATGTCACTGCAGCCTCTTGACAGATCTAACTGAGAAAGTTAGGATCCAATTTTTCCACCTAGCCCTGGTCCACCCTGGTTAAACACGCTACATACTCTCTTTTGCCTCGGGGTATTTATCCAGTGAGTTTGTCCAGATGCGTCCTCCTATGATTGCCAACTAAAGCCAGAAAACTGACTTTTCCATGCTATCCCAAGGAAGCCAGAGTTATTCCAAGCATGAGTGATAATGAATTTGAAAACCAAACAAACCCCAAAGAAAAGAACAAAAAGAAAACCACTCAAGAGTTGTTCAAACTAACAAGTATTGTCTATAATGTAAATCGTTTAGAAATATGGTAATTAAATAATCTAAAAAACACTCTTAACTCTGCTGTACATTTATAAACATCAATATTTACAAAAACTTTCTGCTTTGTTTTAAAGGATGAGGTTTGCAGTTTGTTAATGATCAGAGTCTTTTACTCAGATTGATTCTTTGGTGTCTTTGCCAATTTCTTAAGGTTTAATAAAAGCGTTCAAACTGTGAATTTTAAGGTAATGGAACCAGGCTACATAAGGAGTCTATATTACGCATTTCTTCCACATTCTAGTCCGAATGAACAGCAATGTTCAGTGTGTTCTTCCAAGTATTTGTGCACAATATTTAACAGAATAAAAGACCAAATTCCCCATTATTGAACTTTGGAGAGGATTATCAATGAATAATCACACTTCACTCACACTCCAGCACGTGTAGAACCTCAGACAGTGAATGGGACTATCAGAAGGTTTAGACATACACATGTGCTGCTGTGCTTTGTGGAATCAAGGTCAGAGAAACCAGCTACAGGAGATGGCTTAGCACTGTAAGTAAGGGTGAGGGCTTCCCTCCACCTTGGGGACGGAGGAGAGGATGAAAAATTAATTTAAAAGAAAGGCTTTTTACTGGCCTGAAATACATGTGTGTTCCCTTTAGATGTCAGTTACTTAAAAGAAATAACCAAAAAACAAACCTCAAACAATAAATAATGGAATTACACATTTCTCCATTAAATAGCATTCTTGTTACCAACAAAGTCTTCCATAATTTTCTTCAGTCACAGCAACAGACAAAACAAATAATTTGCCTTAATATAGATTGCAACTAAAATATACTCTAGATTACCTTAGAAAATATTACTGTAAAAATTCAGTGGGGAAGGACATTGGTTTAAACCAACTTACAAATGTAGTGAACAATGCTAATTTCCTTTTTTTTAAGAAACAAAGCAATTTTAAGGTTCTGATCTCATGACAAAAAAAATGAAAATTCATGCTTAACACCTGCCACTCAATTCTTGATGTCTGCGCTGTCTCAGTACTGGAGAGCTTAAAAACCATAATCTGATCTTTCTTCCTTCAATGGGAGCTGATAAGACAACATCATGCACTCACTCTCATGCACACCCATGCTCTCAGGTTGTCCCTGCTACAGTGCCACCACCATGACATACAACATGGAGGAAGCACTGTGAAGCTCTACTGCCTAGTGGTGACCACCACACACACTGCGTGGTGTTAAGGTTGGACATCCTTCCTCACTCATGCTGCTGAGACGTGGACCTTTGGTCACTGCTCAAGCAGGCTGGACTTGAACTGATATAAATTGGTGATAAAAGGTTCAACATCCCACTACCAATCCTCTGAGCTGTGAGACTCAGAAATCACTTATTGTTTGGAAACCTGATGCAATCTCGGGCACAACAAGGAGAGATAATCCTCCTTGCTTGCCATAGTTCCGGTGCATCCATTAGCAGTGGTAAGGTTTGTGCTCAAGGAACTGCAGTCCAGGGTTATAAGATATTAAAAGGAACTAGCACAGTTAAATAATATAAGTATACCTGCTTCACCTGCTTTTCATATTTTTAATATTAAATATTTTAAAAGTGACAGTGTTAAACTGAAAAGCCATCACCATTCCTTTCATCTCCCCATTTCCATTGGTATAACTGATATAAAAGCACTCCTGATATTAGAGAGGCTCTTCTGGAGCAAAAAGCAAGCAGAGGACACTGGCAAGAACCTTACGAAGGCTCTGTAATCCCTTGAAAATAGAGAGAGTGAAACAACTGCACATTTTGGCCCCATCTTCTTTTGACAGCAAGAACTTCTTTCTTTTTATAATCAGAAAAACTGTTTAATAGGTTATTGATTTTATACCTAGCATGTAGACCACATTCAATAGCTGAATTTCAGTATTCCTTTCTTTTGCTGCTTTCAGACTAATTGCAAAGTTTAAACTTGCAATATGAATGGGGCTTTTCTTGTTTGTACATATTTAAAACGCATCGTCATAACGTATGTGCACTTCCCACTCTCTAACCTGAAAAAAACTGAATTTCAGGGCATGCGAGAAAAATCTGTCACTGCTTTTGATACAAAAGGGTTTTGGCCAATTTCTTTTCTTTCCTTCTGTTTTTCTGAGTGGACCCAATTTGGCTGAGAACCCGTAGATAAAATTCCAACTGAAAGTGAAATAAAACAGGTTATACGTTCATGACATTTCGGGAGTAATAATGAACAGCCAACTGCTGCATCACTTCTGTAATGTCACATCTACACTACAGTGAGGCAGCACTTCCTGTTCTAACAAATAATGCACTGAGACTAAATGAGGAATAGTGGGGCGGAGGAAGTCACACATGAAGGGAAAATACATCAGAAAGATTATTGCACAGGAGGCACTGTATGAGAAACAGAGTACATTGGCATCAAAAAAAAAAAAATCTAAATTTGTTTACTTTTAAGTTAATGTAAAAAACACAGAGGCTATGCCTCTCTGTAGTGTACTGTCACTGTTAGAAACAGACTTACAAACAGCCACCCATTTAATAGGGAATGTCAGGAAAGAAGAGGGCCTGAATTTTATGGGCATCCCAACCAACTACAGTAATTAGGAAAAGAATAAGATAAAAGAGCCAATGTACAGACCCTCAAATTAAATAGGGTAACCGCATTTTTCCTTTAATTTCCAAATCATACTCGTACAGTACCCTAGGACATGTTGATTATCAACTCTTCCCTCTGCCCTGCAAAACCACACATCCTGGCAGACACAAGACTCCAAAACACACAGCAGGGCTCTGAAGGTCTTTCTATTGTTATCTTTCTGCAGGACCGGTGCCTTGATTTCCAAACTTTGTTTGCTTGAATAGTTGCTCAGCATGCCAATTCAAACCAACCACTTCCCTTGAGAGGCTTCCTTCCATCTCCACTGCAAGTCTGCACGCTTAATGTGAAAACAAACAAACAAAAAAGAAACCCAACAGCAATCTTTAAAATGTAATATTGTATAGAAAGCTTGGGCCTTGTTAACTTGGACCAAGAAACCAAAAATTAAGACCTTCTAGCGTGTGGTATAAAAACCCCAAGGAATTGTATACCTGCCTTCTGACTTCACAGAAAAATCAGAATTTGCATAGGATATACTTTGTGCAAGGCAACAAGCCTCTTCAGTATCTGGAATATAACTAATCTTGCTCAGAGTTCTTTTCTTCATGGATATCAGATATCATCAAATTTGTGTTTTAAGTAGTCTTTCATGACCTTGGCAATGGGTAGTTCATCAAGTAGTTTTAGGTTTTGAAGGCCTATACACTGACGGATTTTAATTCGGCATAGATCTTGCAAGTTCCTGGGCTGTCCTGAAAAGACAAAAGGAACACATAAAAGTAAAATGATCACATTTTAAACATACCTTCAGAGATCATTTTTACTCAGTAAAATCACAGATGTTTGCTGGATTCTAAGAGGCAAACAGAAGGGAAAAGTTATAAGAGAAAAAGGGTGGAAGCTAACACCTTTCTAATGAACAATAATAATTCAGTGAAATCAAGGGCTGAATCCTAAAAACATTTTTACATGTACATGTGATTTTACTGATGTCAATGCAAAGTGACATTATCCATGTGAGGATTCCCATGAGGTGGCAAAATATACTTCAGCACTGTAAGAAACACCGTTAACACCTTCATTTAACTTGCTGTGGCCTTTTCCCTATCACTGTAACCCTGGGGACTGGGGGGAAAACCCTCAGTCTCAATTCTTTTCAAACATCAAGCCAAAGACTTCTACATTCAACTATAACAGGACTAGGCAGCTTCCTTAGAGACTGAGGCTTTACGAAAGTTATTCCAGGATCGTGTGGCAGAGTTAAAGATTGTTTTTAGCCCTTCTAATGAGAAGACAAAGCCTTTAGGCTTTGGATGCAGCCACAACTCCATCAAACAGAAAGAGATGAAAATCCGAGTTAACCACTGTCCAGAGAGGAAAAGCTTTACTGACAGCACACAAATTGCAGAGTTTCTGGCAAGGATTTGCCAAAATAATCAGTTCTTTTTCAAACTCCTTCTTAACAGTAAACTCCTCAAACTCAAGCACCTTGAAAAACTATTCCCCCCATGCAAAATAATGTAAGAAAGGATAATCTGCATCTTAACATAGCCAGCCATGAATCCCAATGAAGAAAGAAATTAAAAAGAGCACAGCAGCAAGACATTGAGAAAGGCTGTCCCAATAAACCCTTCTAGCTTTCAGCACTGGGGCCTTTGGGCCTTCCTAAACCAGAGACTGCACACAGATCCATGTCTTTAATAGCTGTGAATGGCCTATCCTCTGCAAATCTGTCTTATGCTTTTTGAACCCATTCATACTTTCAGTACCCAAAACATCCTGTGGCAACAAGTTTCACAATATAATTAGGCGTTGGCTGGAAAACTACAAAGTGCTGTTATTTATTTTAGATCTGCTTCCTGATGGCCTCATTGCGTGCCGACCATTCTTGGAGTGACAAAAAACCCCCACGTAATTGTTCTCATGCCAGTCATGATTTTACATACCTTTATATTAATCTCCATCCTCCACTCATGCTCGGTACCTCTTTCCAAAGCTGAAGACTTTATTTAATAACCTCCCACCATGGAAACCACTCCAAACCTCTGACCTAACCAGCTGCCTGCCCTTGTGCTTCTTCCTCATTCTGCTATATCCTTTTGGAAAGGATCCAAAAAATACATTGAAGCTGTGCTAATCAATATTTTGATCATTTCCTTAACTGTGTCATGGCCTGAAGAAACAAAACCAGAGGTTTACACAGTTATGGCACCCGATGGCTGTCTGAGTCAAAATACTCCATGAACAACATAGGTGCTTATGGTGGTACCAAGATAATCTGTTGCTATATATGCTATAATCTGTATAACTGATAATGGTAGGAGACAGTGCTTGCTCTTGCAAAGAAAGGCATGGTGATTTCACTAAGCTGGCTGCTTGAGTCAATCATTTCTTTCAAAACCAACACAAAACAACAAAAGCAACTTGAAATAACTTAGATGGACATATCCAATTAGCTTTCTTGAGCTGCCACTCATTAAGCAGGATGTTTTTGAAAGAGGAAATGCCTTCTGCACAGGTCTCAAAGGTGGCTTTACAGTGGTCAGTAGGATGCTGTCAGCTAAAGGGGCACCAGCCTGTGCGGAGGAGACTGAAGGGTTTTTCTCTCTGGGGCTGGCTCCGGAGCCTGTCCCTTCTTCCATCCCCCTCCTAGCTCAGCAAGAAACCTTCTATCAGCTAAATAGACATTGACATTATGAGTTTATTAGGCTTCCATGGTAAGCACAAAGACATTATGAAACTATTTCCTGTTTTCTACTTCGGGCATTCTGTACATGGTTTCAGTTACCCTTTTAGTGAGTTCCTCCTCTTCACACTCACACACACACACCATGGGTTTTTCTATAGAAAGGGCTGACAGACAGGTACACACTGGGATTTACCTTCAGCACTAAAATTTTCTGAGATAAGCTAGCAGAAGTAATGCATGAAAATAGTCTCAGCCTGTTTTTAAAGAAATTACATTTGAAATTAAGAACATGAAAATATGAGTTTCCTTTATATAAGTTTTAAATACTTTTATTATACTTATCACCACAATATCTAAATGTAAGTAGAGTTTTAATTGTATCCTTCAGCCGTGACTCAGAATACAGATCATGTGTTACTTTGTCCACTGGTGGTTTCTTCTTAGCAATTTATTTTATGTCACCTGAAGGAATGAATTGGACAGCAGCTGAATGCTCAAGCTTCAGGGAAAGAAAAATTACTTTTGGAAAGAAATCAAAGAGAGGAATCTTTATGGTGATAAAGAAATAGCTCTAATACTTGCAATGCAAATGCAAACAGGGTTCAGAAAGGATGCATCATTTCTAAAGTTAATTGCAAAAAGCAGCCTTGGAGGATATAGAGGACTTCAGAGTCTTGTGAATTTTCTGTAGTAGAATACAATAATACAGCAATGAGACACTGATTTCTGGTTTCAGAAATTAATGCCTTTTAATTAACATCCTACGGGGTTTTTTGAGAACAAAATGGAATAGACAATTTAAAACACCCAGAAGAAATTGGTCATCAGCTAATTCAAAAAGACCCGATTATCAAATGTATGACATTTTCCCCCGATAAGCCTAAAAATATTTCCTGGGAATGTGTTAACAATGGACATTTCCAGTGTTCAGCACCAGTTGCTACATCTAGTGGCTGTTAGTGTCTTAGGTCACGCCTTGCAAATTCCAGGGTTATTAATGCATTTGTGATTTATTAGAAACGGTGTCTGGAACACTTACTCATTCTTGGTTGCATCTGAATGAAAAAGGAAAAAAAATAAAGGATTATAGAGCAATGTCAGTGAACCTTGGTTTGGCAAATGAAAAATGTTATTAGTAATTTGGCAAAGTAAGGCAAGTTAAATGATGAATCAAGTTCTGCTTAAAACCAATTAGGAATTAGCAGCTTTGGTTATATCCCACATCACAAATATGGAAAGTTATTTAAGCAAATAAGCTAGAAAGGAAGAGAATTAAAGATGAAAGAAACAGAAAACCCCCACAAATATAAAGGTAAGATTGACCCCATTACCACTAGCATGCAAAACAGTCACATAAACTACTCATCACCTTAAAAAAAAGCCCCAACACATCCCTGATCCTGTCTCAAAGGGACACCTTGGTGGTGATGGCTATTCTGCAGTAGCCGGGTTATTGTTCAGCTGTTACATAGCCCCAGTTACCATCAGGGCAGCAAATACCTGCTGCTGTTGTCATATTTTACAAGTGTTAGAGTGATAATCAGATAAATAAAAGGTATTAATTATAGGAGAAAAAAGAGAGATGTACAGTTCATCTTTTGTCTTCCACAGCTCATGCTATGTGCTGTAAAGTAGAAATTCCCACCAATGTACCTCTTGTGTGTGTTTTCCCAAGCATAACAGAAGAGTTTCTTTCAAAGAGAAGAAACGTAAAACATCAGGGTACAAAATAAAGAGAAATTGACTTCTGATTTTTTCTCTCTAGAGGCAGCAGGCTTCAGTACATATAAAATTGAAGCATTTTCCTAGCTCAGCTCTCCAACTGCTAACAAAGTTCCTGAGCTGCCTTTTTTTCTCTTTAAGTAGCTAATAATTATTTTTAAAGTCTTAGTTCATTATTTAAGTAGATTATGATTACTATATTGGCCTTGTCTGCTAAAGCAATGTTTTAGCAACATTTAACATGCTTTTTAAAATGCATATTTTAACAGCAAGAAATTATTATAATTAACCCTGATTTCCCACTCAATACTTCATTCCTTTCCTTTTTGCAGTTTCAATTTTTTCTGCTATTCTATCTGACAGTTTGCTGTTCTATCCCAGAGGCAGACAAAACTTACATCTAAGATTTACTACCTATATGAAGAACTGTATGTCATCATTTTACAACTGCTCTGCAGTGTAGGCATTAAGACTGTGCCTGCCTGTTTTTCCTATGCAGACCATGCTCCCCAAGAAGTAAAACACTAACTCACTTAATAGGTCTCTAAAGATCATAAAGACAAAATATAAGACCTCATACCTCTGACAACACTAATTTTTAGAGATTCTCACCCAGTTTTAAGCAAAAGCATTGTAAAGGTGGGAGAAACCTTACCAGTGGCTCTCTGCTGAAGATACAGAGCACCCGCACAAAGCAAAAGCCATTAACTGATCTATTCTGTTACCCAAGAGAAAACCTAGGAGTAACTGAAATTAATATACTTGTAGGCTGCAAGAAGATCCTCTCTGATGTACTGTTCTACCTACTAAGCAAAACAAAAAGTACTTTTAAAAGCAAACAATCAGTGCCATAGGTTTGAAGCAGATGGGCAGTTTCTGAAGAAGTCAAAAGATGAAACACAACATTGGGGATATATTTCAGAAGCTGCCCATAGTCTTCTCTGAAATATTAACGCATTGCTCTTAAAAAAAGCCCTACACAACTTAGAGTGGTTTTTCCTCAAACTCAGTTTCTGCTTCCCTGGGAATTTTTAAAGGCTAAAAGCAGCAGCAAGAAACCATTTGGCAGTTTCTCTTTTGCTACAGAGGAAACTTAAAAATAAAGGTTTTGTGAAACATTAAAAACAAAGTTTAAGCCAGGCTGATGTATGGCTGGTGGCAGCTCAGTTCCTCCTGAGTATCAGAATACGTACTTATATCCACAGCTAACTATCAAACCCATCCTTTATTTCACAGCTGTGAAGGAACTCTGCTAATGCCAGCGTATATTTAGTTATGATTTTGTTGGCTTTTTTTGGGGGGTGTGTATTTCAAAAATATAATTGACCTTATCAATTGGAAAGTCATGCTCATCAGCTGAGAAACACACTGAAGAGGATGCACAAACAGGATCACACGGAAAGGATGGGATCACCTAACACACACTGTGCTGAACTCAACAGGAATTAATTGAAATAGGAGTAGGTCTAACAGTTTAGCAAATGCATTGTCTTGTACTCTGTAAAAAACAGCAGGAGGATAACCAGAGAGGATTTCTGGTTTTCCAGCATTAAAAGTATCAGAGAAAGCTAGTGTCAAGAATATATATGTCAGAAATATTAATATGAGATATGCAGGGCTGAATTTAGAGAGAAAGAGAATTAGAGAGTGTTCATTGAGAAAGTGAACAAACTCCAGCTCAATAGGACAAAGAGCTTTGAATTCTTTTTTACTGGATATCACACACAAGTTGTTTCAAAAGTTGTAGTTTAATTTTGTGTTCACTATGCCTCTGTTAGAATACTTGAGCTTGAACTATGTTTGCATTGCTCTTTGAGAAATAGCTCTCTATAGTGAGCTTTAGATGGCTATTAGATTTCACTATATCTGGCACAGAAAATATGTACAAAGGAAGAGTGTATTTTGGACTGAAAATTTATATATGGGAAGGCAGGATGCCAGTAAAGCTCAATGTTAACAGGTGTATTCAGCAATGAAATTAAGATTTGAATGTGCTGGGCTAAGCTTATTTTCTTAACATATTTTGTAATGTTTCTATAAATTCTGACTTACTGAAATTGCTGTGGAAATTCACCTAAAGATTTCAATACCAGAATGCTTACCTATCTTTAGGAGACAGTAAGTAAAGTGCTCTGAAGCCAGGCGTAAGATGCACTGTTATACTACTCTTTTAAGAGTACAGCATGTGTGTGCAAATGGGATTGGGGGGTGGTTACACCTTACATGCCACAGGTAAAAATATATATTTTTTTCTTTTTTTTACTTAGGCCTCTTCAAAACACACAAAGAGTACAACTATACAGGAATTCAACTGCTTAAGATAAACAGCTGAGTTAGTAGCTACATTCTTCAGTATCACACTAGGTGATTCTGCGTTGAGAGTTAAAAAATTATTCCCTCTTTCTAGAAAGAAAGATTGGGCTATTTCTTTATAAAGGTATCAAGAATGATACTGGCCTTCAGCAAATAGGTCCCTACAATCTGCAGAAAGCAATTATGATTCAGACAGTATTTATCACTGATCCAGCTAAAATGAACACTGTAAAATAAGCCTCTTACCCTTGTTCCCTGCATAACTCCGGACAACAAAGCAGACTGCATTCATTAGTGCAAGGTTCCTAACAGCATCAAGGAAGCAAATAGCCCAAGCTTGCAATTCCAGCAAAGTTGTTCTATATTATAACAAACATGAAGGCACTGTTTCCTTTGTGATTATCCACATAATATAATACATAGAAATCTACGTAGCTCACTATGACACTCTGTATTCATAAAAGTTTACATAGAGAGACCCTTTCTTAGAATGTTCTTCCACTTAAAAAAAAAAATCCTAGTGAAAAATCACCTTTATTTAGCAAAGAGATAATGACAAAGAATATGTAAGGATTTCCTTAGCAGGAGTTTTGTCTAAGTTTTAATTCACATTCACAGTGCTATATAAATCTAAACACAACATTACACTCTCCAGTTAAAGCCAAAGATTTGCCTTTTCAAAATTTATAACAAAAAGGAACATACATGGAATATTTGTAATTTCATTCATTTGATGACCTTTAGATCTTGTTCCAGATCTGAAATTATTCTCTGATACCTGTTAACACACATGCCACATTACACTGCTGCCACTGTACCCATTTACTTCGCTATTAGCCTCGACAGACAAGCAGCTTGCATGGCCAGTCACAGACTCTCCTGTCTGCTACCTTATCTGAACAGTGATGAAAGTAAATAAGAGCTATGGGGAGGGGGAAGCTTTCAAGCTTTTTTTATTCCCGTTTTGGAGACCATAATTGAATTTCTAGTACCTGAGTGTTTATTTACAGTACTTTTCCAATACTTGCATTTTTTCCAACCTCTAGCACCCTAAGTTTTAATAGTCTCAGATCCCATTCAACTTCAGCATAAATCCTTCCATTCAGGACTATAATTGTACATGTTAATTCTGTAGACATATACACTACCAAAAAACCAGAAAACATCTATATGTATCTCTATCTTCCTATATACATGCATATCTTCATTCCTACTCCAAGCTTAAACTACCGACAGTCTCAAGAGGCAGGTTCAGAGCTCATAAAACTGAAATGCTCCAAAACAACTATCAGATAATCTCACGCATGACAGTGGTTGCCAATAGACGGGTTTTTTTTTGAGTAGGAAAGCATAATATGGATAAGGAAAAGGAAGGCAATTAATAATTGAGCGATCGGATGAAGCCTTGCGTGGCATAGTTTAGTGTGAGGTGTCCCTGCCTACGGCAAGGGGGTTGGAATGAGATGATCTCAAGGTCCTTTCCAACCCTAACTATTCTATGATTCTATGAATCTATGATTCTCATCTTCAGTATTGTTTTTTCACAAGTACAGTTTACTCATTTTTGTATTATAAAAGAGAAAGGGAAAAATAATGCATAAGTGACTGTCTAAACTCCAAGTTAGCAGCAGACTCATGATGAAAAGCTTTGCTGTTTCTAACTTGCAGCTTCACGCTTAAATACTGAGATGCAACTACAGAGTAACTTCCTTCCTCATGGCATTATTCTAGGAGTAAAGGTATCGCTACCTGTAACCAGGAAGAACATCAAACCCTTTGGGTCAAATCCCCAAAATCTTGCAGACTTTCGGGGCCAATATTATTTCTGAGAGCTTGGTTTCCTGGCTTTTATTCACAACTGGGGACCTGGGCTAAAGGCCGGGATTATTACTGATTACAATACCTACCAAAATCAAAAGAAACTGACATATGTTTTCTAAGGAACTGAAACGATGCAAATATGTTTTCCAAGTATAAAAACCAAATAGCTACTTACATGCAGATTGCTAAACGGCATCCCATTTATATGAAGCATGTGACCGCTTTCACTTGAAGACACAGATTGGTTTGATAATTCCTTGGTAATTCATATATTAATCTTTAATCTTAACAATTCAAACCTACTGGCAAACTAAAAACTAATTCCCATTTTACTATCAAATATACTTTTCAAAACTCTGGGTGCACATAGAAAACTTACAGCTACAGATTTCTACATTAAGCACTTAGTATGATGTTCAAATAAACAGAGCAGAAATTCCCGTTAAGTCCTACAACCAAGGCACTGTTACCAATCACAAGAGGTAATTTCAGGAAAACTTCCACTAAAGGAATTCTCTAAGAAGTCTGTAAGTTTTTCTTCTAGTACATACACATGGCAATAGACTCGGAAACAAGATCCTTCCCCGAAGTGCCACAGTGTGAGATCCCAACAATTCCTGTACACAGTCTGATCTAATTGGGAACTCCAAAATCCCAGCTTGCACTTTATCCATTGAGTCTCTCCTACACCAGCTCATTAAAACGATTATTCATGAATACCATGGAAGACAGTGTTTGGATATCTACAATAAGGGCTGCAGAGTCTGTTTATAGCTGTTTGTAAACATATATTCTTAGTAACTTCACTCAGATGCACAAAGCTGAAGCGTTTTTGTCAGCACCGGTCCCCTCTGCATTCCCAGTTCTCCTTCCATCAGCGCAAAACTGGGATAGTTCCAACACTGTTACACTGCCCGCAAATTTAAGCTATTTTCCTTGTAGCAGAATTTACTTTTCACTTCACATTAAACCCTTAAAGATATGGAAACTGCAAAGCAAGTTAAAGTACCAGTTTCCAAGTTTCTGAATGAGCCTTTAGACGCTGAGGCAACACGGAAGCAGCCTAAGCCTTCACACTCACTGATGTGTCCTGAGACTGAAATATTGCAAGTCTGGATATTATTATCATCTATTAATAACCCTGATGGTGCTACCATATAGTGAGAGGCTCCCAAAAAGGAAACCAGAAAGAGATGTGTTTGAATGAGTAAGGGCAAAGAAATAAAAATAACATCTCTTAGTTACTTGTATTTCTTAATACCAGGTTAGACCTTTCCAAAAATTCTCTTCAGATTTCAGAAAAGAGCAAAAATAACAACACAAATCATGAAGACAAAAATGAAATTCCAAATGCTTGTGTCAGCTACTGCCAACAGGTCTCAGCTGATTCACCCTCAGCCCACACTAGATTTCAGTTTCTTTGCAGAGTATATAAGTTGCTTAATTCTCAGAAAAAGCATCCAAATAAAAGGAACTGCAGGGCAAAAAAAAA